>PVJO010003454.1:0-123151 GCA_004026905.1 Hystrix cristata | reverse complement strand
CTAGTTTCTGGCCATTTAGTGTAATGTTGGCCGTTGGTTTGTCATATATGGCTTTTATCAGATTGAGATATACACCATCTATTCCTAATTTCTGTAGTGTTTTTATCATGAACGGGTGTTGGATTTTGTCAAATGCTTTTTCTGCATCTATTGAGATGATCATGTGATTTTTGTCTTTGACTTTGTTGATGTGGTGAATGAACCTGATATAAATGGGGGGGAGGGAGGAGAGGGGAGGGGCGGAGGAGAGGGGGAGAACCAAGATGCACCATGTATAGGTACAGAATAAATGTAATGAATGTGATCAGTGTATGTAGAATGTACCAATACATGCTCTTGGTTTAAAATAAATAAATAAAAAAAATAAAAATAAAAAATAAAATTAGTAGCACTTCAGTATCTACTGGCTTAAGAGTTAAATATTGGCCTAAGAGTTACTCGTATCAATATGCTTTGTGTTATACACGTGAAAAAGAAACCTGCCAGAGTGTGGGTACAAGGAGTTTGGGGTTAATGGCAATTCAGTCTGGAATTTGGTACATTCACATTAAATGTAAGGTGAGAAGTATATTTTAGTAGGGTATTGACTTAAATACCACCAATGAGACAATATCGCATATAATCCTTTGATAACTGTTGGCAGCTCTCTAACAGCCACAGAGAATGAGATATCCCACGCGTACCACTCTTGCTAGGCTGCTGTTAATATTCTAATGATGTAAACAAGGTAGCAGTTTCCACACTTTAATTTTAAAATTTTTTTGCCAGTAAAACTAATAATTTTTTTATGTTTAATTAAAATAATGGTGAATGTAGTGGTGAGGTTTTGGAAGAGTAATCTAAGATCATAAGCATATACACAAATTCTTTTCTGTGAATAAATATCCCTGATCTCACCATGTGGGTCAAAAATGGGCCATGAAAGCAATTTGTTTTACTTTTTCAGATATTTAACACTTTTTTTTCTTTTCTCTGTATGTAGCTAAGGTCTTCAACAAGATGTTTTAGTATACACAAATAGTGAAATGATTCCTGCAGTTAAGCAAACTAACATATCCATTACTTCATTTATTTACTTTTTTATTACTTCATTTTTGATGTATTATAAATGCACCAAAAATCTATTCTCCTGAAAATTCCTGTTTACAATACAAAGTTTTTTTTTTACTACAGTCTTTATGATATAGATTAGACATATTCATCTTGCATAACTTACATGTTGCATAACTTCAAATTTGTACTCTTTGATCTGCGACTTACATTTCCCCATTTTCCCCATCAGTGGTTACCACTGTTCCACTACTTCTATGTATTCAACTTTTTGTTTGGTTTTAACAATTTTTAGATTCCACATATCCATGAAATCAAGCAACATTTAAAGCAAATTTAACACACAGTTTTTAAAACTCTGCTTGCTAGTAGCAGCCTTCATGGGTTGAGGACTGTTAGTATGAAGAACAATATTTATTTAGATATATGGTGTGAGATGATTCCTAAAGCACCAGACACACCTCAATTTCCTCTTAATATTTCATAGCCATTCTTTAAAACAGAAACTTTTGTGCTGATCACAGAGGCTTTTCTCTGTATTATCTTTTTTCTTTTATTTTCCTCTCTCTCTCTGTCTCTGTCTCTCTCTGTGTCTTTCTGTCTCTGTCTCTGTCTCTCTTGCTCTTTCCTAGTCCCTCAGGACTTTATGCCTCAAATACCTTTTGTTGCTGCAAAGATCCATTGATTTGACTCTCTCACTCTCTTGGTCCTTAATTTCAGTGGCCCAGATCCATTGGTGGCCTTACTGTGGAGCATCTGCATAACTTCTGCTATTTTAATTGAACTTTTTGGATGAGTGTTTTGGGCCATTTGTTAGTCCCCTTCCTTTTTCATCAACTCTCTTCCTATCATCCGCCTGTGACTGCACAATCTCTAATATAATCATTCTTTCTTTCTTACTTAAATGACACTGTCTCTTTAATTGACAGATTTAATTAGACATTGGAACTCTACATAGACAAATCCATAAAGAGAAAACAAACTGACAAAATTATAGCTCTTTGCAGTTTTTATTTCATGCATTTTCCTTGACTTACATGTGGAAGAATTGGGTGTCTATGGCCATCATGGGCAGAAAATAAAGACAATAATGAGTCTTCCTTTTGAATAGATAAGAATGTAAACAGACCTAAGTAAAAGTTTACAAAAATTCTGCTAGAAGCATAAACAGATATAGGTCATAAGAATGATTATTATCAGTTTCTCCTATACCCTGAAATATTCCAATCTAATTTATTTGGGAACACTTATGATACTTTTCTTTTTAAGCAAGAAAACTTTTTACTTCTGTGCATTCTGAAAAAGTGTTATACATTCATTTTGTTCATGTTGTGAGCTGATGGAAATGTTGCTTCCTATGTCTCAGTTTATATCCTCACAATAAAACCTTCATATCTGGAGAAGCTGGTGTTAGACCTATCTTTTAACTTTTCTCCAACTGAATTCACTGCACATTGTACATCACTGTTTTGCGGACTTTCCCTTTCCTCAATAGTGTGCATTACTCAAGCAAATAATAGGTGTGAAAATTGTGAGTAGGCTCTGGAAGTTTCTTGATTCTTCAAGTCATCTTAAATTAGTATTTCTAGATCTAACATCGCACTGATTTTCAGTTTACTGATGGTTAATTTACTGTTCTGTCTTGATGTCTTGATGCTGAACTGATGTTTTTGTTTGTTTAATGTGAGAGGTCTTCCTAATCCCATTAAGTGGAAACAAAGTTTACAAACGTAGATCCATTTTACTTTGATTTAGTACTTTTGGAAGACCAGGCTTCACAAATCAAGGTTTGAACTTTGACAGCCAAAGTAGTTTCAAAGGTGTTTTTCTCCCACCTTCAAGAAAAAAAGGACTGAGACTTTTCTTGGGATTCTTCTTTTTCTCCTCTAAAGATAAACACTGGTAGTGTGGGAGCTTGAGAGGATCAGGGACTTGGCAGAGCTTTTGTGTCCAGAAGTAAATGTTGAGATTAAAAAGCTGAGATCCTACAGATGGAAAACAACCTGTGAGATTATTTTTGTTGTTATCTATTGCTAATTCAACTCTCATTCTGTGAAAGGAAATGTTAGCTGAGGATTTCTGCAGGGAGCTGAGGATGAAACTCTGGACTGAGTATCAGAGACATGGGCCAATCACACTCACTTTGAGCCCCACTTCTTCCATACATGAAGTCAAATAGCAATAATGGCTGATATTCAGAATAAATTAGAATGGGTGACAAATTCCTTGTCTCTGTCTCTAATCCTAACATTAGCTCATATGAGTTTCTGAAAGAATTAGTCAAATTTGCATGACAAGACCAATTACGTTCTTTAATATTGTTCTGAATATCAAATGGGAAAACTCATGTAAAACCATTTGAAAACTGAAATTACTATTCCCATTAGGAAACACCCTTGGCTATCTATTGAAATCAATCTTACAGCCCCTCACCCCATGTTTCAGTTATTCTCAAAAGAAAAAGAAGCTTTGTACAGATTCTAAATCCTACTTAATAAGCAATAAGCCAAAATTAGAATACAGAGACACACACTTTTCTCTCAGTCATTAACAACTGTGAAATAGTCCAATATTTTTGATAGCTATTATTAACATGGAATTATGGAATGAAGGTACTTAAAATCTAATGAAAAAAGACTTTAGATTTTTCTCTGAAACTTAATACACAATACTATTTATAAGAATGAATATGAATAAAAAAGTAGCCTGATTAATATTGTCAGTAAAGAATAATAATGAGTAGTGGTAAACATTTCTTTAAATTATGTGTATATTTTTATTTAAAAGTTTACAGAACAAAATTATAGTACTCCTTTTTTTACATGGCATTAAAACTGGTAATTGAAACAATGTTAAAAATTATATATATAAAACTTTAAAATCAAGGGATGTGGCTCTACTTTCCTTTTAAAAAAAAAATCCAGCAAGCATAAGGCCCCGGGTTCGATCCCCACTTCCAAAAAAAAAAAAAAAAAACCAAATGCCTTCTCTTTTATTTATGTCCCTGTTTCTTTTTTTAACTTGTTTTTTATTAGCATATGTTTGCAATACATAATGATTACATTCCTCATAGAAAGTACTTTTTGAGCCTCAAGAATTATTCAATATCATGCCTGAGCATCTTACACTGTCTATACTGGCAAGTGGCCCTTAAGACCCTGAAGAGAATTGTTAACCTAACACCCAAGTTAGCAAAAGTCTCTGTCTCTAAGTGATTTATTAGTATGACTTTTGTTTAATGAGTAAAATTGTAATTTGATACTCAGAAAACTCACAAAGTTAGTAAAGGAATTGGAGTATCTTGGACTCGAAGGAACAGAGACATTACATTCAAAACAAAAAGAGATGTCTAAGTTTTTACAGTTTTACAGGCCAAAAATTAGCTGTGAAAATCATTCACAGGCAAACACAGGTCATTAAAGAAAATCAAGGATATCAGAGAAAAAAGAGCCAAGAACCCGGAGATAGAACAAAGAACTGCAAAACCAGGCACAAAGGGCATAAGGAGCCTTAATGAACATGCTTTCCTTGCCCCAGAGCAATAGAAAGGCTGGATTTCAGACCTGCTCTATTAAGTGACTGCTATATACCTCTTACCACTCATCTATCATTTTAAAATAAGTAATTCTGTTGTGGTTCTTTTGTCTCTGTCTCACTATTGCATGTCTCTTCCTGCTGCCAACATACAGATAGATAATTTCTGTTTCTGGTCTTCAGCTCACTGATTTTTCAGGTCAAAGGAATAGTACCCGAGGAGTCTTGGCTTACCAATTTCCTGAATCAGATTTCCCTAGGGCAATATGTTTGACTTCAAAATTAAATCTGTCGTGAGGCACAAGTCTTATGACATGGGAAGTCTTATGGAGGGAGCAAATAAGGATTTATTTTTAGTGAGAAGAACGTGAAAATTCCGAGGGACAGAGAGTGAACTATGATAGACTATTACCTTGTTGGCCTCCAATCCTCCAATGGACCACGCTTCCCCATACACACACTCTTGTTATTCTCTGACAAAAACTGTGAAAAAAAGTAAACAAATAAGCCTTCCACAGTTTCACTGATACTGGCAGAAGATACAAGACTCACTGATCAGAACTGGAAGACAGGTTACTTTTAAAATAAGCAATAGCCTAAGGATTATCATGTTTGTGTTAATTCCACAAGTCTCTGTCCTCAGAGGGTGATAGAAAGAGTATCACATTAGACCTATACTGAAGCAGGCTGTTCTACAGAACAGGAAACACTAGTGTCTAGAACCCAAATATTTTATTTTAGGCTTTATGCTTGCTCTTAAGGTAGACAATAATTTTATATGCTGATCTTTTTCTCAAGAGACACTATGTCTCTCTCAAGAGGATTCATTATCCAGATGCTCTTGAAAAAATAATCCAAACAAAGGTCAACTAGTGCCTCTGCTTAAGAGACGCAGAAATGTAAGAGAACCATGAAGAATGGTGCCCTCCTCTTCTTAGCAAAGATTTCCGTTACCTTATTTTAGTTCTGAATATGTTTTCATTTCAGAAACTTTAAACTCAATTCGCTTCATAGGTCATGTCCTCCCCTCCCCTAACATAGACTGAAATCTGACCTCCTAAGCTCTTGGAAACCTCATCTGCCCTCTCCATATACTTACTCTCCGTAAGTGGATTCTGGGTGGAGGAAAGCAGGACATAGGTACCAGAAAGGAGAAATGACTCTGACTTCACTATAGTGTCGATTTTTCTCATCTTCTCCTAGTACCTTCTATTGATATGATGCCTGGGTGATATATAAACTGCTTCCTTTTCCTCTACTCCCTCTTTTAAAGACAACCATGGTTCTCTCCAATTATTTTGCTAATATAAATATCAAATCGCTTGACCTCTATGCACATCTGCACATCTTCACATGAGCACATCTGTAGCTCATGTCATACCACCAACCTTCATATTCCTTTATATTAAGCATCAAGACACATTCGTATCTCCTCTGGCAGCCGTAAGGGTCTCACACCAGCCTTAAAGGGCCTCTTTCTTCCCAGACACATTATACCACACCCCTTTCAAAACCTGAGGGTGTAGGTCATTCCATTAGACCTCCAGGCTCCAGAAATCTCTATATCAGAAAAGAGTATATGTCTCTATGCTCAAATTTCAGAGGATGCATGCCAAGTGCTTCTAATTCTTCCCATTCTTGAAGAAAAGCAACATAATAGTGTAACATACTCTGAGTTTATGGAATGCTCTTCTGAGAATTCTGACATGTTTCCCAGTGGTGGCTTGAGCAGAGCATTTTGTCTCTAATCTCAGCAAGTCTCTAATTGGTAAAAGACAATATCAAGTTCTTCTTTTTGCAGGAATTATTTGCTTTCAGTGCCTAACTTGGCTTTGGGGAGGGAAAAGTAACACTAATCCTACATACCTTAAACAGGAGGTGGCCATATAACTCCTTCCAATACCCCTTACCGAACTCCCATCCCATGTCTGGTCTTACTCTAGGCTCCTTGAAACATCTTCTTGAAACTAGAAAATGGAGTACTAATGATTTGTTTGCAGCTTCAGTCATTCACTGCAATTTCTACACAAAAATATAATTACAATCAACATTTTGAATAAAAAGAAATTTCACAAAATAGGTAAACATCAAAATAGTCTATTCTACTTGCATCACATTTCTGGTTGATATTGTTGCAACCTGCCCCAAATACTTATGAGAAAAGTGACAATTCCATTCATAAAACAGACATTTGTGTATACAGAGTGTGTATGTTACCCCGGTTCTCATAAGTTTTCCTATTTATCGGAACTGCTCCGGATTAAAGATTTGCATGGAGAATCATAATTAACAAAAATAGAGCCAAGGTAGGCTAGAAGAATATGACACGTTATAAATAGATTTTAGATAACCTCAAGTGAAGTTGTTAGTTTTCTTTACAAATATTTATTTCTCTATGCTAATCGTTTCCAAACATAATTTAATACCATAACTATATCAATTCTTTGAAAATCATCAAGTCAAAATCACTATCAATTACATATGGTTCTCTTTACTTACAAGTATATTTGTTATTTTTAGTGCAAATAAGGAGTGCCTATAAAATTTGCTAAAGGGTGGATTCCCAAGTTTCAAACACAAAAATTTTAATTTTTAACGGTGTTGCATTACTATGGGGTAAATAATACATCGTAAGGGAATAACATTCTTCAAAATACCATACGTGCTGTGGAAATAGTGTAATATATTTGAGAAAAGCATTGACTTTGCTGTCAGCCAGGTGTGAGATCAGATCCTGGTTCTATTAGTTATTAAAAAGCTTTCTTGAAGGGAAATATAGTTTATCCTTGCAAAGTCACAGTTCAGAGTTCATGGCCTCAGTTCATGGGTTTTCTTTAGAACCTAACTAATAATTTTTCATGGAACTCCCTACAATTTCATGGAAACCGCAAATAGTCTCCACAATTTTTTTTTTATGCCAGTAGCCAATATGAGAGCATTGCTCAGTTTTCCTCGCTGCTGATTGGCTGCGTCTCCACAGATGTGCCAGCGTTCTCACAACATAACAGGCTGCTGTACTGCATGTAGCTATCTCAAGTGTTCTCGGTTTTGCTCTTCTTAAAGCCCTGCGATCCCTAAAGTGCTGCCAAAACACCTTGCACCTTCTAAGCTTTATTAATACAGTATTTTATTAAATTAAATTACATAACTGCCGGAGTCGTAGCATATTTAAGGTTTAAACTATGAAGAGGCATTTACAGGCATTTTTCTGACCATATCCGAAATTCACACTTTTTCACAGTTCGTGGGTCCTCTAAGAACAGAACCCCTACAAATTTCAGGAGTCCACTATAGATCTTTGGTGACACAAATAGAAACAAGAAAGTGTAACTGCCTTAAATACGATGTACAAGCATTCAAATTTCCTGTAAAGGATGAGAGAGTAAATATTTCCAGCTTTTCAGTAAATATTTCATCAGCCAAAATGCTCCTCCTCACAACTACTTAACTCTGCTACTATCACATTACAGTAGACAGACAGTAAATAAATGAAAGTGATTGTGTTCCAATGAAATTGTATTTACGAAATCAGGTGCTGCCCCAGACCTGGCCCGAAGACTACTGCCTATTGACACCTTTAGTAGAAAATGAAAATACGGTGGTACCTCAGTTCATGAACTTAGTCTGTTCTGTGATTCTGGTCGAGAACCGAATCGGATGTGAAGCCAATCAAATTTTCCCCAAAGGGTCAGTGTAAACAAGGTTAATCTGTTCGGAACCATATGTATTTTTTAAATCACAAAATATGAACCAAAGTACACTACAGTACAGGATGACGAGAGCCAACACTAACCTTGCCTGAGGTGACTTCTGTCACAGAGGAGAGGAAGGCGGGTGGGGAGGAGGTTCATGTTTGAAGGAAGAGACCTCGCCGTAAGGACATCAAGGAGAGCTCATTCAGGGATTTCTGCTCTTCTTTTGCTCTTAGCTGAAGGGTCAGTTTTGACCAAAAAAATACATGGCTAATGCTACCTGTTTTTTTTTTTTTTTCCTCTGCTAAAGCATAACCCTGTGGAAAACGAGACCTTGTTATTGTACATCAGATTCAACAATCTGTTCATTACAGTTATGTCAGGGTGGCGCTTCTCAAAGAAATCCTGACACTCATTCCATCTTTCCGTAATGGATTTTATCACGTCCCTGCTACCCTCCACCCTGTCTTCCTCTTCCTCACCCGAGTGCTCCTCGAAAAGCACCTTCTGCTGGTCACTCTGGAGTTCAGCAGTTTCTTCTGTTGTCAACCCCTCCTGATGATCCTCATCAAGCTCCTCTGTGTCTGCACCATCGATGTCCGGACCCTCATTCCGCCCAGGGACACAATCTCCCCCACCACCTGTGCCTCAGACCCTTCGAAGCCGTGTTCAGTGACACATTCCGGCCACAGGTTCCTCCAGGCTGAGTTTAGGGTCCAGTATTGCCATCTTCCCAGGCTTCGTCACTGAGGTTGGTGCAGTGGAGGACACGGAAATATTTCTTCCAGAACTCTTGTCAGAGTCAAGACTATCTTTAAAACAGTGACATTAAAGCAGCTGGTGAAGAGCGCCTTTGTGTACAGCTTCTTGAAGTTGCAGATCACTTGCTGCTCCATGGGCTGAGAAGAGGTGTCATGTTGCGGGGAGGAACTTGACCTTTATGAAGTCGTGCTCGGTGTCCACATCATGCACCAAGGCTGGAGAGTGTCCTGGGGAATTGTCCATAAGAAGACGGCACCTTTCAGGCAGTTGGTTGTCAGAAAGATATTTGTTAACAGTGGGATGAGTACCTCATGCTGCCACAAATAATTAACTGCACTGTGACCCCAGCTCTCTCACTGACTCTCCACGTGACAGGCAGTGTGGCCTTGTCCAGATTCTGTTTTTCAAAGGCAGGAGAGGTCTGAGAATAGTGCACCAGTAGTGCCTTAATCCTCAGATCAACACTTGTGTTTGCACACAGTAAAGGGTCAATCTGTCCTTGATGGACTTGTGTCCTAGCAGCGACTTTTCCCCCTGCATGATACAGGTTCTGTTTGGCATCTTCTTCCAGAAGAGCCCTGTTTCATTGCCATTGAACACTTGTTGAGTGATGCATCCTTCTGCCTTCATGAATTCTGTGAATTCTTTCTTATAGGCTCTGCAGCGACCTTCTCAGAACTGGAAGCCTCACCATGTCTTACCTCACTGTGGATGCCACTGCTCTTGTGGAATTCAACAAACCACCCCCTACTGGCTTTAAATTCATCACTTGTTGCACTTGTAGAGAACTTTTCTTAAGATAAATCATGGTGAAATTTCCTGGCTTTTTCACAGATCCCAGCCTCAGTGATTCTGTCACAGGCCAGCTGTTTCTCATTCAACCACACTAACAAGAGTTTTTCAACCTCTTCCAGCACTCGTGCTGGTTAACACTGCTACTCTTTTTGCCATATCAGCTCCTTTGATGGTATCTTTATTCTTCAAAATAGTAGATATTGTCAACTTCAATATCTTATACTCTGAGGCTAGATCAATCACACAAATACCATGTTCATGTTTTTCTACAATTTCCTTCTTCGATTGCTCTACACATTCTGGTTACCTTCATCACCACTCCACACATTCTTGTCACCTTCATCACTACTCTGCACTTTCTTTTTACTACAAGCTTGCTCTGCACTTTCTTTGGAACCATGCTGGGTTGAATAATACCATACAGTACTGTATATGCTAAAATGCATAGAGAAAATTTTCACAGCAAGTGTACTTGGGGCTGTCTGCCACCGCTGTCTTGAATAGAGGAAGCCATGGCCATGTGTCAGAGCAGGGAAGGTGGCCATATTCCTGTTCAATGCCCGATGGGGAGTTTGCAAATGGAAGCAAAATTTTGCCTAATGCTTCTGATAGAAGTGTTCATGAACCAAGGTATTACTATATTAGAATCAAATTTATAAATGTACTTTAAAATATAATTGGGGGATCAATTAAAGTCTTATACATAAATTTGTCTAAAAGTTAAAAATGAAAACAAGATGTGGTTATGGAGTCATATTTTTTTTAAAAAAATTAAGCATTACTGTTGGTGGATTTTACATCTCATATCACTACTAATTGCTATATCTTTCCTTATATTGTGGTGGTAGTTATTTTTAAAGGAGAATTTGAGGAGAATGATTAGTTTTCTATTCATCGTAATTGGATCATAAACCTAATGGTCTTTGGCTATATCTTCAGGGCCTACTTACAGTTGTGAGAACATACTGACTCTGGGTATTTTCATGTGACTTTCTTCGGACAGAAGGGGATTAGAAGGTACGACTCAAAGAAAAGTTTTCAAAGCTGTAGCATGATTTGCTCTGTATTTTTTTAAGCTCTACTAGCACTACTAGGACTTGCTTCAGCTAACTTTCTGGTCCCACCAGGATCAGAAACATGGGGCACAGCCATGTTCAACCGAAGCTTGCTACAGAAATATGAATCGGTCCACTTAAGACCAGTACAACCAACCAAGCCCAGTGAAGACGATCCTTCCACAATCTGTGTATCTGTGAGTAATTTATTCAGCGTTTTAAGCCCCAGTTTAGGGATATGTTTTCATGCAACATTATTTTGGTCAGAGGTAACTAAAGAAAGGGTCCATGATGTAATACAGATTCATATAATCAAAGAGACAGAGAGAGAGACACACACACACAAACATACATGCACAGCCGTACAAGTCTGCTGCCTCAGAACCTACACTGACATTATCTTCCACTTCTTTGAACTATTTTCTTTGATTTTTCAGTGTCCATTGCTGGTTTTAGTAGACGATAACATGGTATCTATAAGAAGCCATTGAAATATTTTAAAGAGACAGCTCATGTTTATTATATATATGAATCACATAGTGATCTCTGTAAAAAGGAGATTTTTATTGGATAGGTCTGGGTTGGAGTCCAGAACTCTGTGTCTTGAACAAGCTTCCATGTAATAGCAGTGCTGGCTGTAATTTAGACACGGTGATAAACGAGGCTCTTGTTAAGTTCTAAAGTATTTGTAGATTGACAAAAAGACTTTAATATAGCTCTCATCTTCTAAATTAGGCTTGCCAACTCTTTAGAATTGCTTTCTCTTTCGCAGGAATCCTAAAACCCACCAAATTTACTTTCAAGGTAATGTTCATCACTCTGCACTGTAATTGCTTTCTGTACATCTCAACTGTTTGAAACAACCGTCCCTCTTGACTAATTATTCTGGTACTTCTTTTTCCTCCTGAAGTCTGTCAATAAATGTATGATGAATGACCTGTGATTTCAATATTAATGGTTCGGACCATACCATTGTGATTAACAGAAAAAAGTCCTCATTGACATGTTTTCTTTTGTTGGTAATATAGCATGACCAATCCAAGTCAAGTGCATTTTCTAGTTACTATGTTTTAAGCAAATGGAAAAGCAATTTAGTCATAATATGTTAATTATAAGGGCTGGGGATTTAGCTCAGTGGTTAGAGTGCTTGCCTAGCAAGTGCAAGGCCGAGTTTGATCCCCGGCACCAAAAAGAAAAAAAAAATCACTTTGCTTTGATAAAAAAAAAATCATCAAGATTTATCTTTCTGTCTGTCCTCTTCTCTGATTCCAACCTCTCTGCACCTGTTGCTCCATCATATCCATTGACTGAATGTTGAAGAGCTAAAACTAAAATCCTGTAATCAGCCTGGGACTGAATTTTATTATATATTTGTAAGACTTTAAATCATCTCAAAAATTTACATGCTTGCAAATTCTCTTAAGTGATGAAGTAATGGAAAATTTGAAATGTAATGCTTCTAGAAATGCAAATATTTTCAAAAGAAAAATAATCATTATCTTCTAAACTATAGGTACAGTATTTAAACAACCAGTTGGTGAGTTTATAAATCAAAGGAGAGAAGAGGGACTGATCCAAGTAGCAGAAGCATATTTCCAAGGTAAAATTGGCAACAGAACATGTTGAGATCATGGTTTTAATTTATGAATGACATTATTATCTTTAACCTATTATTTCCAAGTTCATATAAACTTCCTTTGAAGGTTCCAAGCATGTTACATTTGATTTTAAGGTCTAATCCAAAATGAAATATAGCAGTCTCTTTGCTTCATGTAGAAATGTCAATGGCTTTGTTTTAAATTATCCAAGAAAAGACAAATTGCCAAAATTCAAACTTATTCGAATTATTTTTAAGTGATTCCAGGTTATACATATGTAGAAAGTGGAAAGTTTCAGTTTCAAGCGATAAACTAGCAAAATATTTGTAAATGACTAAACATAAAGGGCTTATGGAAAATATCTGGACACCTTAATTATAAGTTAAATGCCACAAGCACTGTAGTAATACTTTTTAGTTTACTTTTTTGTTTCTAAGCAACTAAGCCACTTTATAAATGTTAAATTCAATATTTCCTTAATGTAGTATCCCCCATCCACCATTTGCTCAGTGATTAAAGCAGCAATGAGTCAATATTTACCTAGAGGCAGGTAAATTTCCTTCCATGCTAAAGCATTTCTAGGAAGAGCAACCACAGTTCCTCCCAATTTTTTGCTTTTTCTCTGTAGGTTAATTATGATAAAATGTAGGAAAATATTTTCCTTAAATGATACCTCTGGTTTGCTATTGTTTTTAGGAATACTGTTACTTTGTTTTATTTATTGTTAGAAGGACAAGATTATTTGGCATGTCTTTTCCCACCATTCAGTGCTATTTTCAGCAACAGATTGCTTTCTGTTATTTGACAGTATTCTGGAAACTACCTGCTCACTGACGCTTGACATGGTCAGATCATTTTGGTGAAATAAAGCCCACCATTACTGTTTGTTTAGGGTTTACACTCTGTTCAGCAGGGGTTTCATATTAGTGGCTACTCTAGAAGATGAATGTCAAACACATAATTATGGTAGGAAAACAGTTTAGGAATGCCTAAATGATGCCGTCCTGGGCTGGAATTCTCAATCTTGCCTACCAGAGAATAAATATACTTCCATTACATTCATTTTTCTCAATACGATCTCTTAAATATAGAAAGATTTTTTTTCAAGATAGTCTATGTTCTTAGTGCTTAGGGAATTTATTTTTATTAATTTAGCCGCTTGTGAAATATTTGCCTGAAAACTCAATTATGTTATTCTTAAATTGCATTTGTTTGCAGTATTTGGCTTATTTATTCAAAAACAATATTTTCTGTAGAAAAAGTACTGTAGTACTTAAGAACTCAGCTCTCCAATCGAAGTTATCTGTACTCTGTAACATGATAGCTCAAAAGGATCCAGTGGGCCATTAGGTTAATAAGAAAAATTTTATCTGGAAATCATTAATTAGAATCACTAATTTCTCTCTGGCCTAGAAGGTGGTTCTTTTCTCATGGTGGAAAATATTTTGATAGAGAATTCAGTCAGTGCTAGTGAAAAGTGAATACATGGATGATGGGCTGGAGTGACACGGAGCTAAAATTATATTTGTCTAGGTCATCACTGAGGGGGGTTAACAAAGACAAAGTTAATGACTAGCTGCTAGTATCGTCATAGTGTAGGGCTTAATTTTGTTTTTTTTTTTGTGGAGGGCGGTGCTGGGGATTGTACTCAGGGCCTTGGGCTTGCTAGCAAGTGCTCTACCACTGAGCTACATCCCCAAACCCAGGGCTTAAATTTTGATGCACGGATAGTAGATCCATAGTTAATCCTTCTGGGTTTCAAAGCCATGTCACCTAGTAGACAGCATTAGACAACAGACTTTTAATAAACAGTTCTTGATGAAATTAATCAGGAACTGCAAATTAAAATCACCAGTCATTACCAATGTGATGAGTCATCTTCATTCAATAAGTTAATTGAAGACTACATTCCAGGATCAGTAGTTACAAACTATCTGAATCTGAGACCGTTACTGGCAGACCAAGGTAAATGCTGGGACAGATTTTTTTCAGCTATGTTCCTCTTTGTTGTCCTTCCCGAATAAGTTAGCAGAGTCTGAGGCATCATAAAGTTATTTTAGTAAGAGGAAAAATGTCCTTTTTTTCTGAAAACCAAGTTATTTTTATAACATTATAGAGGTACGTGTACCTGAGGAAATTAATCATCATAACCTTTACTTTGCCTCATATTTGTCATGTCTAATAAAATTGTGATATGCATATATGATTCATGTGCATATGTCATGTCGTATGCTTATGTTCGGCTATCATACACGGAATGAACATGAAGCAAAACTGGAGCCATCTCTCCATTCCAAATTACCACTACGGATATTCATAGACCAAGTCTAGAGAATGAATCAACATCATCATACAAATTGCCTATCGACTCATTGCACTGGAAATGCACCTTCTTTTAGAACCTATATTTTGTTGTTTGGGTCAGCAAGTTCCGATGAAGAGTCCGGGATCCTTAGTCAACAGACCCAGGGGTCAGTGACGTTTTTCTGGAATGTTTATGGTCTCCAGCGCACCGCAGAGTGGTGAGCCTCTACCAGCCCCCTCAGAGATTCTGTCCCAAAGCCCAGATTGGGCCTGGCTCTAGGGAGGAGATATGCAGATCCAGAGCCAGCCACCACTCCGGATAATAACAATCCCCACAATGGTATGAAAAGAGAAGCGAAGAGGACCCTTTACACTCTTCCTTAAAACGTCATGGAGCATGCACCATCTCTGGCTTTGACTCTCTCCTCTGAGAGTTAAGCAGAGAGAGGTTAACAGTAGTTTCTGCTTAGTCCCACAGATCAGAATAATCAAGAATATGTGTCTTTAGACAAAATCAATATCATTGAAATTAAATTATGAGAATTTAAGACTGTGTTATGCATAAGTGCACTTTGTGTGTTACTTCTCAAGTTCGAATACTGTACAGATTCTTTTTAAAGGGGAAATACCTTCTCGCAGACTGGAGAATAAGGGGTCCATGAATCAAAATTGGAGTTTCTCCAATTTAAGAAAATATCTGTCAGGTGCAAATTACTAATATTAAAATTATTTTTTGGCTTTATAATGACAAAATTGTTACAAATTAAGATCAAAAGAAAAACAGAGAAATGCTCTATAGATCTTGTGGATCCCAAAACAGGGCTCCAGTCTGACTATCTGTACAAATAATCTGACAACATAAGGTACTTGTGAATGTAGAATTTATTTAATAAATAGCTGAAAGAATTTATAACTTTTCCAAAATTTCCTGATTTAAAGTTGAAAACATCACAGAGGCTTCAAGTGAATACAGTTCAATTTGCTTTTATGCTAGCTCAGTAACATACATAGTTCATAATAACATATTTGCCTAGTAATTATGTTCTAGTATCATCACTTTCACAGATCAGTGAGAACAAATCACAGACTGTTACTGTGGGGGAAATAGTTACTGAGCTACAGCCAAATTATATTGGGGCAACAATATCTTAAGACCTGGACCCAGATGTTGATTTTTGTTGTTGTTGAAAGTTTGATAACTGTGGATCTGGGACATGGGAGGAAAGGTCACTGAATCTTTAATTTAATAACACAGAAATGAGGAATTCACCATCTGACTTCTTGCTGAGGTAGCTACTTACACGAACCCAGGGGATGTGAATGAAGTAATAATGAATAAATTTTGAAATCCCCTAAACTGTTCTCGTCTACAGGGACAAATACAGAGACCCAAATATCCATATAACCATTTTCTAAAATACTGAGGGAATAAGGTATAGTTTGTTGTCTGAGGGTTTTTATTTTTCTCCAGAAATTTCAGTCTTCAGAGAGCCCCCCAAAGAAATACAGAATGGAGTTTTAAAAAGGCAACAAGAAGAAAAACGAAAGAGTATTCAGCTGCCTTTCTCTCTTATAACTCCGTGTAGACTTAAAATTTGGCCGCTTCAGAGCCAAATTTTTTATTGCCACACTAAAGAAAAGAGCAAGAACAGTTGGCTGGATGGCTAATAGAGTCTCCATCAGAAATTAGCCCCATCTCGGGTAGTCCCAGTTCATCACCAAAAGCCAATTATCTGATTTTTCACAAATTTTTCGTAAACACTGACTATCTCAGACTGGGCCAGAGATTCTGGGATCATCTTAAATCTGTAATGAGTTTCTTTATACATACAAGGTATGACCAAAATATACAGTGAGTGTTTAAAATTATTATAGTAAAAACCACAATGCCATTAATCCCCTCGAAAGTACCCCGCCTCATTTCAAACACACTTATCCCACCATTTGTGTCACTTACTACTGGAGCAGTTTTGGAAGACCCTCTTCTGAATGTCCTTACATGGTGTGAACCAAAAATACAGCCAACGCTGATGCTCAGTGCCAGCCAATGGAAATGCGGACTCATAAAAACACCATGACGGGGCCTCATCCACCCTATTCACGGGATCTGGCACCCTGTGACTTCCGGCTCTTCCTCAAAGTCAAAATGACCTTGAAATTTTAAACCGATTCAGGACACTGATAGAGCAGCTAAAGAAACTTGGAAAACAGGATTTCCAGAATGCACCAGAAAGTGGCAAGGATGATGGAATAAGTGTTTGAAATGAGGAAATTAATAGCAATGTGTCTTTTACTATAATACATTTTTAAAAATTGAAACAGTCACCATGTTTTCTAATCATACTTCATATACAATTCTATATATAGAGAAAATAAGTATTTGAGAATGTTTCTTAATCATCATATTAGCTGTATTTTATTGAGGGCCCTCTATAGGCTAAAGCTATGTTAAGAGCCTTATATGCATGATCATAATTAACCCTTACACTAATTATGAGACTGGGCATTAAATCAAATATATGAGATGTCCAGAAAAATAATATCTAGTCATCAGAAGGCACAAAATTTGAAACCAGTTCATTATTTCTGACGCCTACTTCCTAAACTAATTGATCATACTCTTCTTTTGGGTTTTGTTTTACATATCTACTCAAGACTAGGCACTATATTCCAATAGAGTTTGTTCTGTCACAGTTTAAATTAGGTTGCAGGTTTTAAATCCAGATGGTAATTCAAACATTTGGTATTTCAAATTCAGTTACAACTGGCCCACTTTGGCTGCCTTATTAAATCCACAGTTCCACATAAATAATATAAGAACTCACTTCACAAATAGTATATACTCCTGTGTGTGTGTGTATGTGTGTGTGTGTGTGTGTGTGTGTGATATACTTCTTGATTTGTATAGTGTCTTGATGTATGATATTGCAAGAGGTAATGAATTTAAAAGGAAACACTTCTTTTTTCTTAAGAGCACTTAAGAAAAAGTCTAGATGTCATGGGCAGAGGGTTTGGGACAATTTATTGATTCATAAAATGAGCAATGTCATTAGACTATGAAGATCTTTCTGAAAATCAATAGTGCTAATGCATTCTCGGTCCCCAATTATGGCTGATATACTAAATCTCAGCTCTAAACATCACATTTTAGGAGGACTATTGCAAGCTTCGTGACATCAGAAGAGACTAGTGAATGATGGAGATCTAAAAGTAGTACTAGTATTAACATCGTCAAGAAGTCCAAGTGATCCGAGGTAAGTGAAAAGGATGCTTAGCTAATGAGGACTGTGCCTGTATGTGGAAGGTTGTTATGTGAAGAAAGTGCTTTGTTTTGTCTGCCCCTGAAAGGTGGAGCCAAGACCAATGGGTATGAGAAGCCAAATGCTGGTTCAACTGAGGAAAACCTTTCAATCTTAACACCTTTCAATAATGGAAGAGGCTACTCTAAATTCACAGATAGTACGAAAAAAAAAAAAAGAGAGAGAGAGAGAGGTTACCTTAATACCGTTCTAGTGTTGTTGCTCAATTTTACAGATTAAGTGATTTGATGAAGGTGGTAAAAATTAACTGTGAACGCAGGGCTGTGATTCTTGTGTGCGGCTGATTGTTCTTTTCACTGCTCCCGGCCATCTGCAAAGCAGCGGAGTTGTCTGCTTTTGTCTATTTAGAAAATGTTTAATAACTCATTAAATGCAGTCCATTTAGAGGCATTTTTAAAAACAAAGTATCATAACATTGAACCGGAGGATTGGCCTACATACTTCCAATATCAAATGAACAGGAACTGGAGTTGCTTCAGAAACAGAGTTCTAGTTAGAAAGAGCAAAAGAAAATTGAGGAGACAAAGAAGGATTCTGAAGAAAGAGTGAGTAACACAGAAAAACCTTGAAGAGTCAATCGTGCAATCTGGCTTGGAAATCAAAAAATTTATATTACAGCCGATTTAAATATGGATGTGCTGGAAAGTAGGGGGCTTTGTGTGCAGAGCAATTGTTTAAAATGTTTAGAATGATGTAGTAAAAAATAACAGATATGAATGTAACCCTTCCATTTCTCAGAACTGAGGAGAAGACCAATTCTCATCACAGAAAGCCTTTGTGCTCTGCTCTCATTTTCCTCTAGTATTAAATCTTTTATAGAGGAAATGTTCATCAGTTCAAAAAAGCTATTGTTCTTGGTTAAAAGAATGAATGCAGACTCTGATTTCTGTGGATTTGGTCTCTATTTAAGAATGGAGGCTTCAACTTCATTAGCAAACCCTATTTTAAATCATGTTTTAAATCAAATTTCCAATAAATAACTTGGGCGTGAATTCAAGGAAAAATACGATGCAAAACTAATAAGCAAACTTAACATCCCAAACTCTAACAACATTCTAGTGGCTTGGCAAAAGTGAAATATTTTGCGGGTTAATTATTACCAAGGATTTTTTAAATAATGGTCTGTAACTACACACGTCCCAGTAAAACTAGCTGTTAGTCAAGGCAAGCTTCCCTCCTGTACATAAGTTAACAGTGACATCTTGTGGTCAACTTTTACCATATAAAGCTATTATAAGCAAAGTATACAAATATATCTTTTCATTATTGCAAAAATATCCAATTTTCTCCTTACACTTCCCAATATTTTTATGGTGCCTATCCACTATGAAAATCTTCTTTGTTTTTAACTTCCTTAGACAAAATCACGAAAAACATAAGTGGTATTGAAAGCATGTTCATTCAGTCTAATAAGGATGGCATGGCACTGTGGTGCTCATCCTTCTAAATACCCATAACCCAAATCTAACTGTGAGGAAAATATCAGACAAATCCAACTTGAGAGGCATTATCCAAATAACCCAACTAGCACTCTTCAGAATAGTCAAGGTCATCAAAAACTAGGAAAATCTGGGAAGATAAGAAAAAAGTAAAAAGGCTACAGGACATAACAACCAAATGCCATGTGACATGGTGAGTGTAATCTGGAATAGAAAAAGGGGAACTCTGGAAAACCTAACAAAATCCAAATAAAAGAACTCAGAAATCCACCAATGGCAGTTTCTTAATTGTGACATATGTAACGTCGTAATGTAAAAATTTAACAATAGGGAAACTGGTTGACGAGAATGTGGGAACCGAACTCTATACTGTCATTAGAACAGCTTGGTAGAGATAAAAACGTGGTGAAAATTTAAAGGGTGTATTTAGTTAGAAAAATGCTTTCATATTATGGAAATCATTGGTTATACGGACCTGAGATATATTACCTTTTGCAAAAATAAGAAACAAAATACACCTTGGGATTTAACGCTGCATTACCAGGTCACTGGATTCCTCTCCTTGGATCTTCTCCACTGCAAAGAAGACGATTTCATCAGGCACTTAGTTCAATGGAAGTAATTCCTGCTATTTCTAATGCTGTCCCCTGGCTCCCGCCAGCTCTCTTCCTTCTTTCCCATGACTTCTCCTTCTCCCTCTTACTTAAGAACCTTTGCTCTTGGTGATGTACCAGCTATTGAAATGTATCAACATCCTTTTCAAGCAGATATGCTGATATTTTCATTTAAAAGAAGATTAAAAGGGATGCAGAAAGGTTAAGTGACTTGCCAGAAGATAGCAAACCTCATAAATGGGAGAGCCATGATTTGTACACAGCCAACCTGTGTCCAGTGGACATATGTATCAACTAATTGAAAGAGGTGCTTTGGGATCAGAATGTGCGGGCCATTGTCTCCTGTCTAACCTGCAGTGTTGAGGTTTTATTCTTAGTGTTCCCTAACAATCAGAAAGCTGAAGTCATAAAAATTGTACCTCTCTCTACCACTCTTTTAATACAAATTCCTTGTAGTCAAGATAATATCTCAAAATTAATGCAATATGCAACTAATTGTGTGTGTGTGTTTGTGTGTGTGTGTGTGTGTGCGCACGCGCGCGCCAGGGATCAAACTCAAGGCCTTGCGCTTGTTAGGCAAGCATTCTAACCACTGAGCTAAATCCCCAGCCCATTATGAAACTAATTTAAGAACTTGAATAAAAGAGACCGGTGTCTAATCTCAAGAATGAATAAAGAAAATAAACTAGCGTTCCTCGGAGATTTCCAAGTGCTACAAAGTTCAAGGATTTTTGTATATAAGTATTGAGGTATTTTCTCTTTTGTGATACATTCAAGTTCAAATTCACTTTCTGAAAAGAAATTTAAGAGATATTAATACTTGAAGAATAACATAAAATCCAAATAATGAAATGTTGAGAGTTGCCTCAGTGTGTATATATGTATGTGCTTGTGTGTGCAGAGTGAATTTACAATCACACTACACATGCAAAGACCTGCTTTCTATTCAACCCAGACCTGATGGTACATTATTCTAACCACTTTATCTAGAAAACTTAATATCCCACCTTTGACTTCTTGGGTATGTGTCTGTAGTATCCCTATCTGCATTTTCTACTATATTCCTGGAAAAATATTAAACAGTGTTTGAAATTTACCTGGAAATTCAAGTTTGTATGTTTGGCTATTACCTCAACAGTACTGCCATGTAATTCAACCTAGAGATTTACATCAAAAAGAGTTGTAGTGCATAGAATTAGAAGTGGAAAGTCTTTCAGGAATTCAGAAATGCTTCTCTCAGAGGGAGGTTGACACCATTACAGATTCCTGTAGTACAGAAGGAAATAATTTATCAGTCACAGGAAAAGACACGAAAATGGAGGCTTTTCACACCACACACAAAAATTAATTCCAGGCAAAGTAAAGACTAAAACAAACAAACAAACAGAAAAGAAAAACAAACTATAAAGATTTTGAAAGATGTATCAGCAACACAAGGGCTGAGGAGTATTTCTTAAACCAAATTTTTGAAATGAATGAAGCACAAATATGACGTCTATTCCCCAAATAATATAATTGGGAAAATGGCTTGAAAAGTCAAGCCAAAACAGAAATGTATTTGCAAATCATTAAAAAAAGATGAACAAACCCTAAACAGGTACTTCACAGAGAGAAAGTAAAAATGACCCATAATCATGTTTTAAAATGATCAAATTAATTAGTAGGCAGGGAACTACAAATTAAAATCAAAGACAGATAATTTTTTTCATTTTTATTAATATATATTTTTAATATTTAATGATTCTATTCATTATAGAGGTACATAACACACCTTTTTGGGCCAGAACCAGATTTATTTATTTGTTTTTAAGTCTTTGTCAAATTAATTATCAAAACACAGATTAGTAGCCAGGATAACAGACCAAAAGGCATATAAAACAATTATACTAAAGTGAGGGGCACTTTTAGATACATTGGTCACATTTAGATACATTTGGTCTCACAAACAGATGTAATTTTATACTTACCAACAGAGCAAAAATTTAAATGTCTGACAATGTCAAGTGCTGCTGCTGATAAATTGCTAGTAAGCAGAGATTAGGGTTAGGGTTAGGGTTACCTCGGAAAGTGATTTGACCCCCTACTAAATTTGAAGATGATCCAGGCATTCCACTTCTCGTAAATACCACAGAGAAATGTAGGCTCAATGATGATTGTTTGAAGTAGTGAAAAGTGAAAAAAATTGTTCATGGGTTTGCTGCAGTGGTTTTCAGTTTACTCAAAAATTATGATCACTAGTGTCACCAATTAGTGACACTAGCCTCTTTATTTCTAAATTAATAATTACCTGCTTCTTTTTTAAATTCTCTTCCAGGGTCAACAGTACTTGGGATTATCTAGCATACTATCTACAAAACCTCATTCATGTTCATGGCCTCTCTGTACCTTTAAGAATCTTTCCTTTCTGTCATCTTGGCAAAATTCCTCTGATCTACCAACTCTAGAAATACTGATTTCCAAAGGCTCCAAATTAGCGTCTTCTCATTTTTAAAGCTGTCCCAAAGCAATCTCACATATGCCGTAGCTTGAAGCTGCTCTTTGTTGACTCCCATATCTTTTGTCATGAGGTTTTTTGGGGTTTTTTTTGTTTTGTTTTGTTTTTCATCTAAGAGCTGGATCTTAATCCAGGATGTTCCACTAACAACTAACAACTCAATAATGAACTACACAAAACTAAGCTCATCATTTTCTTCCACCAAAATATAGGTACCTTGCACATTTGAGAAATGACTACTATTCATACAGTTCATGAAAGAAGATTAAAGTTGTTCTTAGAAAATATCTCACTTTTCCTCACTTCCTACATATAATTTCAGTTGGTCGTACAACTAAAATGTCCATCCTATAGATCAACCTCTCCATCTCACTTTAGCCTTATTCGCACACTTGACAATTGCAGTAACTTTATTCATGCTTTCCATACTTCCATTCTTTTTAAAAAATTTTTTTCATTGCCATCACAGGTAGCTGTCCTGTATGTAACCTGCTCATAATTTTATAATGTCTGTCCACTATCTACAGGGGCATATGTAGCATACAAGTCTCTGTCCTTAATTTTTCAGTTTATTTTCTCCACATTTGAAGTTGGATAAACAGATTATGAAACTTTGGTATGAAGGATCAGTTCAGTCTACCTCAGAATCCTATTGCAGAGCTTTACATGATAGATAAATTCAGCAAAACTGGGCTATCAGATAGAATGACACATGGTGCATCCATTCAGATTCTGGTAGTATGTTACATTCTTGCCTCATGTCTTACTTCTAAGGTAAATTTAGTTATGACTTTTTAAAAAAGAAAGTGATGATCTGTATCCAGTAAAGACAAATTAGAAATTGCAAAGAAGTAATATTAAAAATCCCACTAGTTGCTTTCATCTTTTGTTAACATTTTATTGCACTTTTTGGTCTGTCTGCGTTTCATTTGGGGCATATATTTCTTAACAGATCATACATTTTACACAGTTTTTATCTTTGCCTTTAACACATCTTCATTTCAGAATTATTTTAGAATTTTGTAAATTTAATTTCCATGATTTTATATGTATGACATGTAAAATTTAAATATACGACAATTTATCTAATTAGTACCCTATTACAGGGTTTTATATAAAACTACATAAAAGCTCATATATGTAAATAAAGTCTATATACGCATATGAAATAAGAATATGGACCCAATTGAGATATATAAAATTACTGTTATCAATGAAGCAAGATTATATTGTATCAAGTACAACCAAGTTGTATGTGTCCACTTCCCCTCTCTTGCTCAGGCTACAGGAAAAAGTAAGCCTTCATTCTAAGAACCATGAACTAAGGGCATATTTCTGGGCCTGTTTTCCCACTCACACTAATGACATAAAATTGGTCCTTGAAGAAGATGAAGAAGAGGCAGAGTGGGACCCAAATGCAAATGCAGAAAAGAAAGAAAACTGTCTAGAGCAGGTGTGCCCAACCTAGGCCTCCATGGCCACAGGTAGTTCTGGACAGCTATTTAGGCAGCCCCTACATAATCATAAACTTTGCAACATTATTATGTGTGTTTTAGCCATATCTTCATGACTCAATTGCATGGTACTTGGGAGCTGACTGCCTAGGTGGTGATAAAACTTTATGCTGTGTAGGGCATAGTGCAGCAGTAATTCTGCCTCCAGAACCCACAACACAGTCAGGCTAATCAAAATCTATGTTTTTCAAACTTTACGTGGGTTTACGGACGTGAACATAAAACAGTGATTACCACTAATAGTATTTCAACCTGCCTACACACACGTGTGCCTGTGAAGATAGGTGTTTATTTTTGTCAAGCAGACATGTAAAATTTCTTATTTATTAAACTTAGGCTGGTTATTAAAATAATTTAATAAGTTAAAATATAAAAAGAATCTTTGATACCTATATACATTAGCTATAGTATATATTTTATATGTTGCCCAATATAATTCCTCTTCATTCGGTTCATCTCAAGAAGCCAAAAGTTTAGGCAGCCATGGTCTATGTGGATAGAGAGTCCACTAACTGAGAAGAGAGAGCAGAAACTGTTCTTGATGGAGGGCCAGAAGGGTGGGAAAGAAGGCACAGACAAAGCTGTCCTGGAAAGATACTGTTCACATCTGAAGTTTGACAGTCATAGGCATTGACCCTCCTCATCATTAGAGAGGGGATTTAGAGCTTTTGAAGGGTTGGGTATGATGATGGTGTCATAAATCAGTGAGACTGTCTCCCTTAACCTGAGAAAACTAAATTATTTTTTCCCTTGGGGCACATTACTTCCTCAGGGTTAGAAGTAATGGACATTTTAAAAGGCTAAACTATACCACCAAAATACTTTCTAGAAGGTAGTAACAATTTATTTTCCTATTGTGAATATCACACTTTGATGCTTATTTATAAATTATGTGAAACTATTTTAACTACTTTTGTTATTTTCGGAAAAATTGTATGAGCCAATTTATATAATGTGAATTTGAAGGAAATTCGATGAATAATGAGAGGAAAATCATTGTTTTTCCCCTATGTCATATCGCAGACAAGTTTCCATAAGACTGGGATGACTTCACTTGCCAAAGACATTTGATATATCAAATGCAGCCATATGTTCTAAATATAACAGATTACTGCCATGTGCATGAGTTAAGGAACATTGTGTTGTGTAAGTTGCAAGAACATCTGAAATATATGTCTGAATTTTAAATAACTCACACTTCAGACCTGTTCATATTTCAATTGACAGAGAAATAGAAAAATATATGGTCCCATATTTGAGGTTATAGTCAGGTTTGTAAGACACCAAAACCATATTGAAAGCTGGCCTTACATCCAAAGGAGTAGGTTCAAATTCCTTGGTATCCTCCTAACTCCTTACTGGAGAGGAGGGAGCAGAAACCGTGCACAGAAGGGAAGAATGAGAAGCATGAAATTCACCAGTCTAAAATTTCAGGTAGCAGAGTATAGCTGGTCTCTCAGGGTTGACTTGCATATAATGACTAGATTGTGAGTGGATCAGTGCTTCTCCGAATCTTGTTTTTATTAACTATTTTAATATTTTATTTACCTGGAGTTTTGGCATTAGTTCGTGTTATGATTTGTGTCTAGATGTCCCCCCAAAGCCTCATGCATTCATAGGTGGGGCTTTCTCAGAGGTGGCTGAAACTAGAGTGTGTGATGCTGGGATTAAGGGTGTGTGATTACTGAATCAATCCATTGATTGTTTTGGCACTGCCCTAATCCTAGCAGCCTGGATAAAATACAAGGGATAGAAAAAGGCTACCCTCCACCCCACTGCACCCCATTTACCTTGCTGCCTTCTGCCTGTCTGCCACACCATGCTGCCTCGGACCCAGCTGATTGTAGACTGAAACCTCTACAAACTGTGAGCTAAATAAACATTTCTTTCCCTAACTTTGGATGTCGGGTATTTTGTCTCAGCAATGAGAGAAAAGTAACTAACACAGTTGGTATTTTAAAAAATAGTTCACTAAAATGGATAGGGTAAGAGTAAAGTATTGAATTTGAGTTCCAGTGATTTAACCACAGAGAAGAGCCAGTAGCTTACAGTTCACATAAGACAGAAGTTTACCTAAGTTCACATTATAGTCAACTTCCTAGAAACTCGGTATAAATGGACAATTTAAAATGACTGCCAAGTCTTCCTGGGGCCACCCCCTGAAACATATAAGTAATCTAAAGGTGGGCATTTCTAAGGTTGTTGTTTTGAGGCTCCTCAAGGTCACCCTGAGGTTTGATGATCTACTAGCCAGACTTAGAGAACTCAGAAAAGCTGTTATAGTCACATTATGGCTTACTATAGTAAAGTGATGAAGATTTATGTCAAGAGAAGAAAAAATACACAAGAGAGTGTAGGAGAAAACAAATGCAATTTTCTAGTTGTCTTCTTTCATTGGAATCATATGGACAATGCTTAATTTTTAGGGCCATGATATATGAACATACATTTGAAATGCTGTCCATCAGCAGAGCCCACCTGACCACTGGGCACACAGGGTGTCATGGGGGGGTCCACCCTGTAGGTTTTCTGCTCCTCTAGAGGTAAAAGTCATCAACTGTGGCGCAAGATCCAGGTGTACAAAGACACTATCATCTCGGAGAATGTTCCAAGAGCTGTCCAGTTATCTCCTGGAAATTTGCAGGGTTTAAACATATCCTATTATTTATCAAATATTTGATTTCCTAAACTTTCAATCATTACTGTATAGCAAAATATGCTGCAGTCTCTCCTTCTTCTTGATAGAATAGGTGGATTAATGTGCATTTGAAGAGAAGGTAGCCTTAAGGGTGCCTGTGACTCTTTAAAATGTTCAGGTGAATGAACACTTGAATGTCTACTAGAAAACTAAAAGTATATGTGGGAGGAAAGACAAGTGGGTGGACGAGCTATTAAACAGGCAACCATTTGACAATTGAGATATTTACTTGGAGAAAAGGAATAAATACAAAAAGAGGAGTTTTGGGTGCTAGTCCTTATGTTTCCTTTTAATACAGGATTGAAAAACAATACTGATTATTGGTCAATATGTGTCATTAATTCACATTGCCTTTAAAGTGGAGGAGAGTTTTGAATCGGTATGGTTTCCATTTCAATGTATTCTATGGGGCAGAAGTGACTCTATCCTAAATAGTGTATTGTCATAGGAGGACAAGACAAAAGGATAGAAAAGGATAAAAGGTAGAGTGGAGCTAAGAAAGTAAATACAGCGCTTCTGAGATAAGTTCTGCCAGCATTATATTGCTCATCAGAGGAAATGTGTTCACAGTATTAAGAGACAAAAGGACAGCTGAAAGGAACATATTTGTACAACCAAAGATATACCAAAGCAAAACCCAAGACAAAAATTTACTGAATAACTGTGTGTTGGACTGTACATAATTTCATAAAATAATACGTGGTCATACTATAATCATGCTGTGCCTTTGCCATTATTTTACAGTAGTAATTCCTGAGACATCAATCATATCCATAGTAACATGCAAAGAACCTACCCGGATCAATCCAAAGCCAACTCTGTGGTGGACTCATTGTGGTCAACTTGAGCAGGAACACCCAGCTGGACTGAGCTGGTGCGGTCCTGGGCATAGAGGATCCACCTGAGGATTGTTGCCAACACAACATAAAGGAGAATGGGAGCTGAGGACAGGGGCCAGGTGTTTCCCAGGAGAAGCTCTGTTGTGACTGGTTCTCCTGAAGAGGACTTGGCTGTTCCTGTCACAGAAAGGGCTCAGGGCCTTGCTGTCACCAAGGATGGCTGCTCTTCGCTTCATAGGGGAGCTCTGGTCCTCATCTCCACTGTGAGCATCATATCCTGGTTCCAGTATAGATTTCTTCAGCTTTTTAGTGCAGACACGGATGTACATGGGATACTGCTGTGGGCTCCCAGCCCTTGGCTGGATCTTTTAGGTCTCCAGTGAGCAGACAGAGATGCTCTGCACTCTTCCTCCATTTGGCTTGTCTGGGACAATTGTAATTTGTAAGTGTCCCGTATTAAATCTGTTCTTTGGCAAACCATTGACTCTAGAAAAGTAACCAATACAAACTCTTAATTTAGGAAATGAATCTATTATATACCTCCGATTGTCTAGTAATTGAAATATTTTTATTGTCCAATAATTGAAATGTTTTTATTGAATTTTGTTATACAGAACCCCATTGGGCTGTTTCTTTGAAAACTTTGTGACTTTTTTCTTATTTCAAGGATGACTTGAGGAGATGGATTGAATTAATATCTAAATTTTCAAGGAGGGAGGATCTTCTTATCGAAACAGGAAACTAGAGCTCATAATAGAGAAGGTAATCATTTCTGAATGCATAAAGATTTTGTGCAGTCAAAGACTCCAAAAATAAGTCAAAAGGTGAGTTATAGATTACAAAAGATATCTGCAATTCTTGTAACATACATAGGGTTAATAACTCTAATATTCATAATAGACAAGAAGGGAAAAGACCCAATAAAAGACAAAGTCTACTTACAGAAACAAAAATGCAAATTGCCAAGAAATATACTAAAAGGTGTTCCATCTCGGCTGTGGCCTGATAAATAAAAGCTAAAATGATCATATAATCAATCGAGTTTGGCAAAACTATATATATATATATATATATATATATATATATATATATATACACACACACACACATATATATGTAGATATATAGTGTATATATATAGTTAAGAACATAAGAAAATATACATTTATATTTTTATATATGTGTGTGTATGTATATATATATATAGTTGATTGAGAATGCAAGAAAATATACATTTTTTCATACTTTGTGAGAGAAACATGAATTGTTGGCAGGGTGTCTGAAAATCAAAAGGGCCCATAACACATATCACATGAGACAGACACCCCATTGCAGAGAATCTAGGCTGCAGAATGAAAGCATCAGTACTTAGAAAAATTTTTATAGTATTTTTGTAGTGTTAAAAAAGAGAGAAAAAAAGAAATAGAATTAACTTGAATATGGCCAACACATTTTTTACCCTTTACAAATAAGAGTTTTGGCTGGGTGTGCTGGCACATGTCTGTAATGCCAGCACTTGGGAGGCTGAGGGAGGAGACACAGTGAGTTTGAGGACAGGTTTGGCGATACAGAGAGTTCAAAACCAAGATGAACTACAAATTGAGACTCTATCTCACTAAACTGAAATGAATGAATGAATAATAAATGAATGAATAAGAGTTTCACCTCTATGTATGTACTTCTTAATTACCACCACCTGCAACAACAACAACAAACATAAACTTATACTTCCTAAATTCACAGGGGACTTACTGGTTCACTCTCACTTTTTAAGATAAACTGTTACAATAGGAAAGTTCAGTGCTGGTTTGAGACTATAATGCAAAACATCAGTCAGAAAATCAGTCTGCATTATTCTTTAAAAGTCTGGCAGCACACAAAGATGCAATTTTGCTCTGAAATCTGATAATTTTGGGTTTTTTCTGTAGATTTATTAACTTATATTTCCATGGGAAATTTGCTGCAACATTGTGCTGTTTAACTGGTTCCTTCTTCTGAATTTGACTTTCCCCAATCTCATTTCCTTATCAGCCAGACCAGGACAGACTTGTGTGGTGAAACTGAGTCTCCTTCAACATTCGTGTTAAAGCCCTAACCTTCAGTTTGATTGTATTTGGGGTAAGGCCGATATTGGTCACTTTCCCATTGCTACAACAAAATATCCGACATCCATAATTTAAAGGAGGAGAAGCTTATTTGGCCCACAGTTTCCAGCTGTTTCTGTCCATGGCTGGCTGGCTGGAAGGCTGGAAGGGCATGGAAAAGGAAAGCTGCTCAACCAATGGCAGTCAGGAAGCAGGGATAAAAAGAAGAGAGGAGCTAGGTACAAGAATAAGCCCTTCCAGGCGTGCCCCCTTGATCAGGACACCTTCTAAGCACATGAGACTTTCAGGGGACATTTTAGATCTAAATCAAAACAGGGCCTTTATAGAAGTAATAAAGGTGAAATGAAGTGTGTAAAGATAGAGCCCTAATCTGACAGATTTAGTGTCCCTACAATAAGAGAAACCAGAGCACACACTTCCTCTCCACCATATGAGGTTATAGGGATGGCCTATCTGCAAGTCAGGAAGAAAGCCATCACCAGATCTATGTTGGCACCCTTCCCTTGGACTTTCAGTCTCCTGAGTTATGAGAAATTTTGGTTGATTAAAGTACCAGATCTATGGTATTTTACTATGGCAGTCCGAATTAATATATGGGAAAATTCTTAAAATTCTGTTACATTATGGCACCTCTGAGCAGAATCCTCCTAAAGCTGCCCACTCTGAGTAACTGCCCAAGTCCTAACAAACCTAGCAACTAACTCTAGATGTCTCTAGGTCTGGGAACTTCTCTTTTCTAATTTCAGTTATTTTCCCCATCTATCATTTTCTGCCTGATTGTTGGATCCACCAGTCATACTGCTGTTTCAGGGTCTCTGCAATAGGACTCTTTGTCCACTCCCCGAACTGGCAGGGTTAACTTCTCACTTCCTTCAGGTCTTTACTCCAATGGTATCTTCGCAATGAGCATTGTTGGCCATACACTTGAAATTGCAAACAATACCCCCACTCCCCACTATTGATGATTGATCTTTGTTTCCCTTGCTCTATTTCTTTTCCATAGCATTTAACCCCTTGTACCAAATAATGTAATATGTATCATTATGTTTTACAGTCTGTGTCCTTGTTAAGAGCATGGGCTTTGTCTGTTTGGTGGGGAACCAAATACCAGGATACTTGGGGAAGTATCCTGAGGACGTATGTCAGTACTGGCACTCAAAAAATATTCATTAAATAAAATTGGCTGAGAGGCAAGGAACCTAGGTTTCAGTTGTAATACTGTCTCTACCATGCTGTTTAACTTTGGCTTTATGTCTTATTTTCTTGTATTATTATAGCTTTGGATCATACTAGACAGAAAGCTTTTGCTTTCATTAGTTTTGACTTGATCCTTTCTCATCAGTATCCTCTTTTGCCCATTGTCTTTCTCCTGCCTTCCTTCTGGCCCTGCCTGTTCCATCCTTCATTAAATATGCTCTTCCCTTTTCTACAGTCTCTCTCCTTGGTAATCAGTATACATTTGATCAATTTTAATTATTTTGATTCATTCACAAAAAGCATAAAGGCATTATGTCCTTTAGTGTTAAATAGTTTTTAGAGCTCTGACCTGTAATCCTAAAATCTATGCTGAAATAGTATGCAAATTTATAAAAATATTGAGCTAGATTTAAGTCATACATTCTCAAAATGCGTATTTGTTATTTCTTTCTTTAGAAATGTCATTCAATTTAGACGACACCGAGGACCTCTTTTACTCTTTAAATAAGGTTTAAGATCTCAATTCTTCCATGTCCTCCTTTTATTACTACTCTCGGAAGAATATTTTAGATTCTGCTAGTGCTTTTTCACACAAGATATTAATGTAACTGAAGTATTTTATTTCTAAACATGAATTTAATACACCTGCATTTTCACAAATTGCATCATCCGCTCTAAAAGGTATACCTTCCTTTTAGCAACAAATGTTTGGTTCTCCATCTCCTCAAGAATTATTTCAATAAGTCAAAATCAGCATTATTTAGTTTCTAATTATAGTAGGAGAGTGAATCGATTAATTAGATTTCCTGAAATAAGCTTAGATTTTGAGTGATTTTGGTTATTTGGAGATATTTACTAAAGATCACACACAACTACTGACTGATGAAATTTGAAAAATAGAGCAATCCCTCCAAGTTTACAAATTAATAGAAATCAATTCATGCTGGAATAACAATAGGTTTTAATACAAAGCCAAACTTAAAAACAATTCTTCACTAGGCTTTTAAATTTCCCTTCTTTTCTGTTTTGCCCCAGATACATCCAAACCCATACACATATTGCCCTTTTTAAATAAATTGTATTGTAAAAACCCATTTTAATATGCACGGAGTTATTTTCTCAAAGTTTAGTAGTGGTCGTATACGTGAGATGCTTGCATAATTTAAAAAGCAGCATGTATATACAAAAATAAATTTCTACCCTAAAACTGAATTAGAGAAGTAGTAACATGAGATACACAAATGAAACTAGGAAATTTAGCCAAGGGCTTGATTGACGTTTCCACGTAGAACATTCCTAAATAGCGACTGGCAAGAAAGTCGCCCAATCCTAAAAGCAACACAGGTGGCAGCATCTCCTCTTTAAGGGTTTCACTTCTCTCAGACGGACTTGCGGGAAACCCAGACACACTCAAGTTCTTTCTTTCACCTGGAAGCGCCAAGCTGCGACAAACTTTTGAAGAAGCGACTTGATTGGCTACGAAACGAAGGCCGTAAAGCTCCCCACGCCCACTAAGGATCAAGCTCCCCCAGCCTGGTTTCGGATTCCGCGCTCCGATTGGTTCCTACGGCAAGCTTGCAGGGACAATTCCCGAAGTTCGCCTCCGGTTCCGGAGACGACAACGAAAATGGCGGCGGCCAGGGTTTGGACGTTTGTGCCCGGTGGTCGGGGACTGTCGTTGCATACCGCTGCCGAGGCCGTCTCCACAGCTACGAAGTCAACCGGCACAGATGTCGCGGCCACCCCCGTTGCGCGGTACCCGCCGATCGTGGCTTCCTTGACAGCCAAAAGCAAAGCAGCGCGGCAGCGGCGGGTGGAGCGCTGGCAGGCGGCGGTGCACGCGGCCCAGTCGGCGGACGAGAAGCTGCGCATCCTCACCAAGGTGCAGTTTATGAAGTACGTGGTCCACCCGCAGACCTTCGCCCTGAACGCCGACCGCTGGTACCAGGGCTTCACCAAGACCGTGTTCCTGTCGGGTCTGCCCGCCGCGCCCGCCGAGCCCGGACCCTCGCCGCACGTCGCGGCCCTGCGCGACGCGGCCTGTGACAGCCTCCTGCAGGAGCATTTCTACCTGCGGCGCCAGCGGCGCCCTCCCCTCTTCGAGGAGCGGCAGGCTGTCGCCTCGCCCTTCCTGGACCAGCTGGTGGCGGCCCTCGTGGGTCTGCTCAGCCCGCTCAACCCGGTCCTGGCTTCAGCCGCTGTGGGTGAGCCTCGGAGCCCTGCCCGGCGCGGGAGGTGGGCTAGTCCATTTGCTCCAGCGGGGTGGGGGTGGGGCAGGTTTAATAGCGCTCGCTGAGTTAGAACTCTGGCGACGAGGCTGTTTTCTTCTGATCTTTTCAAGATCAGAATTGAGTAAACAGGACCTCGCCATAGATTTGTGGAGATTAAATTGGTTATTAACTAAAATACCTAACACTTATTCATTATGTGTCAGGTCCTATTCCATGTTTTCTGTGTGCCACCTAAATACAATAACTGCTTACAGTAGGTAGCACAGTGTTGAATGTATCTAGTTTGAGGCCCTACATTTGGTAGTTTTGGGTGGTCAAGATTTAGATCCAGTATACTTTCTAATTGTTCAGTAACATGAAAAATAATGAATTTATAAACAATCTTAAATGGCAGCATTTCTCATACGTTCATTTTATGTCTATCACCCATTAGATGACTTCATCTTTAGTGAATTAACGTTACTCTGACTAGCTGTGTGCTCAGCCCAGCCTTGCAGTGTGCATTCCCTTCCAAACTTGGGGAGGAAGTGGTGTTGAGGGAAGCGTGGTGAACTTTAGCTACTTATGATGGGGTTCCTACAGAACATACTTTTTCAAGATCTAGGTTCCTCATATAGAATGGAGATGATTGCACCTGTACGTACCTTTTAGAGTTATTGGGAAGATTGAAATAGTACTTCGTAAGACAGCTCAGATTTCTGTTAAACTATTTTTATTTCTGGTGAGTGGCATTCCTGTGAGTTTCATTGTCCTTACTTCCATTCTTAACTGAGTAACCTTGGTTACGGTGGTTAGGGTAATGATGGCTCAAAGTAGACAAATGTTTTGAGTGTTATGTGCAATTCAAAGTTAAATTGGCACATAGTTCAGACTGTATCTTATATAGAAGAGTAACGATCAATTGTTAGTTACCATCATCTTTGTCTGTTGGTGTTAGCATTCCAATAATAATTATATTTGTCTAAATGGTCAGATAAAGAATTTTGAATCTTTTGATAGATTGTAAGCGCCCAGTTCATTTTTACTGGTTGCGTGGTGAAGAAATTATTCCTCGTGGACATAGAAAAGGTCGAATTGATGCTTTGAGATACCAAATAGATGATAAACCAAACAACCAGATTCGAATATCCAAGCAACTCCCAGAGGTAAGGGTTTAATTGCATACACTTGTATACATTGACATCTGATGTAGTACATGTGTTAGACCAAGTAATGGGCTTGGTCACATAAAATATTTTGGGTGGATCTTGTTGGTTTCCTATTTCTTGTAAAGACACCACATCTGAAAATATTCAGCTTTTTAATCTGGTGTGGTGTGTTCTGTAAAGGTATAATAATCGTTTTAGTGAGGTTAGGGCCTGAGTTCTCAGGACCATACAGATCTTTTTGTTTCTTTTAATTTCACCATGATAATACTAGTTTATGTTATAACTTGTAGTATACCAGCCAGTCATAAATCAGAGGATCTTTACAGTTACAAGCCAGGTCTTTTTACATAGTTGTAGTTCTTTTGAAGGCAAAAAAGTATATTTTGTGTATTATCTGTGTTTCCTTGTCAGAGAATGTCACACTTCATGTAAAGTTCTAGATAGTAAATATTTAGACTTTGTAGGTCATAAATCTCTGTTGTAACTATTCAGCTGCTAGTCCTACAGAATGTAAACCGCCTTAGGTAATATACAAGGGAACAGGTATGGCTGTGTTCTAATAACACTGTCTTTGTAAAAACAGGTGACTTGCGGGTTTGGACTCATCACTAAAAGGTGGTACAGGTTGAGCTTCTGTAGTCCAAAACTGAAATTGGAAATGCTCCAAAATCCAAACTGCAGACTAATTCAAACTTTTGGATAAGAAATGCTCCTCCATCTGTAAAAAAAAATCTATGCAGGTATTCCAAAATTGGAAAAACTAAAATCTGAAATAGGTCTGCTCCTTAGGATTTTGATTAAGGAATACTTAACCTGTATTGTCAGATAAAAAAATACCTCATTTAAAAAATTTTAAGTGTGATGAGAATGTGAATAAAATAGACACTAATGTTCCTGTAATTCAGTATACATTTTTTTCTTTAAGTTTGTGCCATTGGATTATTCTGTACCTATAGAAATCCCTGTTATGAAATGTAAACCAGACAAGCTTCCATTGTTCAAACGGCAGTATGAGAACAACATATTTATTGGTAAGTTTCTCTTTTGACATATTAGGCCATCCGTGATCAAAATGTGCTGTGTGCATTTGGAGCATTAACTATAGTGAAAAATAAATTCTTGATAACAGGGGTTCAGATAGTTCGTTAATTTACAATCTCAAGTTACTGCAGCGTGCATGATAATTAGAAGTTCTTTTAGTTTATCACTTGAAATTTTACTTGCTTCTACTACATTAGTAATATTTAACTTTGGAAAAGCATTATACTTTCTAGGCTTTGTTGACTTATTATATAAAGAAGTAATTTGTGGCTTTTCAAAAGTAAAAATGTTTAGAATTGGACTTGGGGCCATGATTTGCATTTTTATAGAACTGTACTGTCTGGCCTACACATTGTGAAAACCATCAAAAATTAAAAAATAAACAAGGCCTCATGTCTTTCATCATGCAACATATTCTCTGATTGTTTGTTTGTTTGTTTTTTCATTTATTAATCCCTAGCTGACTTGAGGAAGTTTTTAAGAAAGCTTTCCACTGTTCCTGCAGACATACTTCATCAGCTCTTTCTTGAGCGCTGTAGATTTAAGGAATGACATATGGCAACCTTTTTAAAAGTCTTTACCGACAGTGTCACCATTGGTGTCAGCATTTCTTGAAATACTGGTCCAAAGTTTTTTTAACTTAAAAATGTAGTATGAAAACCTTTTTTTAAAAAATTAGGAACAAGATATATAATTATTAAATAGTAAAAGAACTTTTGAAGTCAGAGTACTTGTATTTTCCCGTGAGTATAACAAGGAAAGTATAAAAGCTCTTAATGATGACCGAAGGAACTCTTACATATATTCTCTTGACTTATTTTGCAAAATAGTTGCCTTATGGTAAGTAACAGATTGAGAAATTGTGCTTTCATGTAAAATTTAGCTTCATTATAGTCAATAAAAGAAATAAGGAAACTAGTATTCCCATTTCTGTATTTTAAGTATTGAGCACTTGCTATATAGAGAAGAAAGAGATCCATGAAACATGAAACAAGTACTAAAACATGTGCTTGTAGATACTCTGCATGCTCGTTTTATCTGAAATGTTTTTATTTTGCCCTTCAGGCTCAAGAAGAGCAGATCCCCGCTGTTACGGTCACACTCAGTTTCATGTGTTACCTGACAAATTGAAAAGGGAAAGGCTTTTGAAACAGAACTGTGCTGACCAGATAGAAGTTGTTTTTAGAGCGAATGCTATTGCAAGCCTTTTTGCTTGGACTGGAGCACAAGCTATGTATCAAGGTAAAGCTAATCGTGTGGCTTTATTGTTCTTTGACATTTTAGGAATTATTTGGATTGTTTTCTTTGGCTTAAAATTGTAGGCTATATCTTAACATTTTGAAAATTTTTGTATTGGCACAAAATACAGTTTTAAAATCCATAATTATTTTACATTTGAAATTTCCAAGCGGTGCTTAGGTAGTTATTTTGATCTTTTATTTTAACTACCTCTGGTGAGAGTATATTTTTTTTCCCGATGGAGTACACAAACATTTCAAGAACTATTGTTAAGTCAACTCTTTGCAGTTGACAACAGCGTTTTGAGTGTAGAAAAGGAAATGATTTGGTGAATAAATATGAAGAGCAAATTGTGACTTTCCTGTATAATGTCTTCAAAGACTGTATCTAGGATTTAGATTATGAGCTTGTTCACTCAGTAAATATTGAACGCTTTTTGTGTGCCAAGACAGATCTGGCCCTCCTGGGAGCTTTCATTATGGTGAAAAGTAGAAGTCAGCATAAGCTTTTTTCTGCTGATGGTAATCACGGGGAGAAAATAGTGTAAGGGGTATAAGGATTTGTTGGGGTATGGAGGATATAAGTGAGATAAGAGGCAAAATCTACTAAACTAGAGTCAATAAGAGGGGACTCTTTACAAAAATGACTTCTGAACAGAGACCTGAGTGGTGAGGAGCTACCTATCTATGCACAAGCTGGAGGAAAACACTCGAAGGGAAAAGGAATGGCAATACAAGGTGGTGGGAACAGGCTTGAAGTATTTAAGGAACACTAAACTGATGAAGTAAGAGGAGGGGAGGATGACGGAGAATTAGGTAGAGGAAGCCAGAGGCTACATTTTGTAGGATTTATATTTATTTATTTTGCTATGCTGAAGTTGAACCCAGGTTCTTTGTGCACGCTAAGTCGACTGTCTACCACTGAGCAACAGCCTTCGCCCTCAGGTGGGACTTTTAGAACCCACTGCGAGATGTTCAGATTTTATTGCAAAACTTGCATATACTATGAATTAATCTTTTGTAAGTATCAAGAAGAAATTTGAATACAAATTTCATGACTACTAAGATCATGTTTTTCCTTTATATATATATATATATGTATTTTTATATTATTCTCTCCTTACTGACTTACATTTCTGTAATAGGAATGAAAACTGGAGGTGGGAGGTAGGGAAAGACAGAGGAAGTGAGGTATATAGAGTGGCACTGTTTACTCTAAAGATAAAGTACTTTGTTTTACAGTGGAATTAATACCATATTTTAACAGTATCGTTCACTGGCTCTCTACTGAAGGGTGTTATAAAATATGCATGAAGTAAAATTGCCCTTTGGCCTTGGCAGTTGGCTTTAAAAGTATTAAAGCTGGGCAATCTGGAAGAAAATATTGTCAGAAAATTTGAGAAGTAGAAGAGCTGGGCATGGTGGTGCACACATGTAATTCCAGAACTCAAGAAGCTGAGGCAGGAGAATCGCTACAAGTTCAAGGCTATCTTGGGCTACATAGCAAGTTCAAGGCCAGCTACATAGTGAGACCCTCCCTGTCTCAAAACAAACAAACAGACAAAAAAGAATAAGGAAATTTGAGTATTGGAAGTATAAAATCATCCTTGAACCTCATGACCTAGGACATGCCAGGCAAAAGAACAGCAGCTCCTAAAACCAACATTTAAATATGTAAAGGAAGACACTGAATTTACCTAAGAACAAGTGGAAATCCATAGTAAGGCTTGCTTTGAAGTGGTTTTGTTTTGTTTTGTTTTGTCTTTTTTCCTTGGGGATTTGGTGGAATAAATGGCCATAAAGATTGCTGGGTCATGGATGCTGCTGGTATGGGGAAATTTGAACATACTTGAAGTCCTTGACTAATGGTGAAGTTAATACTAGATGTACAAGGCATCTGCATAGACAGAGCTTACTGTGCTGCTTTTTTTTTTTTTTTTCCTTACTGTGCTTCTTGGGTGAAGTAAGTTAAGGTCAAAAGCTATTGAAAGCTGAAGTTGTTGAAAAAAAATATGAATTGTGAGTTTGAGAATAGTGGAATGTAAATAATAATTGTTGCAGAAATGCAGGGCAGGGTCAGGGTGGAGAAGATAAGGAAACTGAGATGTTCAAGAATTTAGTAATATATCTGCTTTATAGCAGATATTTGCTACCTTCTAATGTGTTTATTTTCTTTTGGTAAAATATAGTTTGTGTGTAAATTTCAACGTAACTTTCTTCTACAGGATTCTGGAGTGAGGCAGATGTTACTCGACCTTTTGTCTCCCAAGGTGTGATCACAGATGGAAAATATTTTTCCTTTTTCTGCTACCAGTTAAATACTTTGGCACTGACTGTACAAGCTGATCAAAATAACCCTCGTAAAAATATATGTTGGGGGACGCAAAGTCAACCTCTTTATGAGACAATTGAGGATAATGATGTGAAAGGTTTTAATGATGATGTTCTACTTCAGATAGTTCACTTTCTACTGAATAAACCAAAGGAAGACAAATCACAGCTCTTGGAAAACTAAGAAGAAACTTGATACAGGACATTGAGAATATTTATGTGTTCTGAAAGGAACAATAAAAAGAACTTTAAAAATGATGTGTGTAGCTGTCAGATATTAAATGCATTGACTTTCGAGACGAGTTTCTTATATTAAATTGTTGTGGTACTCTGCTCTGGTGGTACAAAGGGCAAGTGATTCCTTGGAGTCCGTGTCCAGTTGCACCTGTAAGAGCCCAGCAAGGCTGCCTTTTACCGAGACCCCTCATTGTGAGAGGGTCTCGGGAGAAAACATCCCAGATCTGAAGCTTCTGTGACTTTTTACTGATAGACCCAGGAAGCAGGAATAAAGGACAAAAGGACATCTGTACAGGCATTTGTGTAGGGAATGGGGAAAGACAGGGTGGTCCATAGTGATTAATATTTCCCTAATCTAAATGAGCCATCAGGGAGGGAAAGAACAGTGGCTGGATTAACCGCAGTCCAACCTCAGTTCACAAAGTTGATTCTTTGTATAATTCTGGTTGCAGACAGTTTGGAAAGAACCGAGTCAAATTCATTGGTTAGGTTCAATGTTGACCTTTTGGGGAAATTTGATTCAGTTCTTGTCCAGTCTGGTTTGTGACCGGAACCATGGAGAGATGATTTTGTGAACCGAGGCACCACTGCATATCTAAGGGTGATCTGAAGTGGATCCTGCTCGACTGTTGTCCTCACGGGTGTGCTCCGACCTTTAGCCCTGTGTCCTGGAAGCCTCGGCCAGGGCTGCAGAGCATCCCTTCTGCTCAGTTCATCCCCGGAAGACTTAATCGTAGGTACAGCATATTGATTGAAAAATAATTTGGTTTATGTATTGCTGACTGGTAGGATTAATTGTGTTGTTTTTAATACCTTCGTATTGTGTGTGATTTTAAACATAGAGGCAATGATTCAGGTATTCGAGAATATGTAGATAGTGTATTTTTCTTTTTAGCTCTTTTTGTTGTTAATGAATGGTAACAGTGTCTCAGAGCCCTACTCAAATCCTTTTAAAGCATGAACAATATTTTGCATATATAGTAAACTAAGGAGTTTGATAAAATCCTCAAACTTGATTTAAAAAGAAAAATGCAGAATGTATCTGTAAGGTCATTTAATGAAGGTCTTACACTAGTCAACATCCAGTCACGTTTAGTGGTAAAACACAGGTGACATTCCCACTGAAAATAAACAAGGCTGCTGGCTTTGACATTTTGTGCTTTCTTTGCTACTCTATTGCAAGTGCCTAGATCATAGAAGTAGGCATTCGTTTATTTGTTGAATGGATGTGAATTCACTAAAGTAATCTCTTGTTTGAGATCTGATGTATCTCCTTTATTTATATCTTTCATATCTCAGTAAAGTTTAGAATACATATATATATATACACACACACTTCTTATTCATAAATTTCTGCATCATTATGAATGGTACTTTTTCTTCCTAGTCATAGTCTTAAATAGCCCTTAAAAGTGTCATATGTTTATTTTGCAAAAGGTCAACTTAGCTCACAATGTTGAACAGTTTTTCAGCAAATTCATGTGACGTATTTATGCCCATTCTGATTTGAGATTCTTTGACGTTGTTTATGAGCATAGATGGCCATTAACGTCCACATAGCACAGTTCACTGGACAGTTTCTGTCGTTACTCAGTATATCTTGCATAGTTTACGTGGTTGACTACTGCTTTGTTCTTGAAGCATTGCGGTGTTGCATTGCCTTCCCTGAAACACTCTTGCTTTTGTTCCTATCTCATTGATTGTTTTTTCATATTTCCCTTTGCTGTTCTTTCTTCAAATACCTGTGTACCTTTGGGTTCTCTTCTGGGCCGCGGTTTTCTTTATCCACACTCTCCTAGATGACTTGGTCAAATCCCAAGCATGTATTTAAATCTAAGCACAAACAAAATTAAGGTTGCATTTCAATTTTTTGCTTCAAATGTGAATGATAATTATCCCATTACAGCTGAACAAGTTTGAATGATAAAAATTATGCAAAATGATAAAAATTAATTGAAAATTAATTTTTCAATTCTTCAAGAGTCCTAGAAAATACTTTTTGTTTTTTTGTTTTTTGATTTTTTGGTTTTTTGAGGAAAATACTTTTTATAATCAAAAAATGATTCATCTTGAATAAACTGTCATAGGGAGCCACCAATTTAGGTCAAATTCAATTCCATCAACTTGACTATGAAGTTGTGTTTTATTTGAAATAGCCTTCCCCAATTGTACTTATTCAAGAAACTTTATGTAAGTTTCATCAGACATATAGGGTGTGACCAAAATATACAGTGAATATTTAAATTTTAAATACTATTACAGTAAAAGACATTGCCATTAATCTCCCTCAAAGTATGTCCCCCTTACTTCAAACACACTATTCCATCCATTGTTCTTGCTGCTTTCTGGAGCAGTTCTGGAAGTCCTCTTTACTCAGTGTATGAGGTGTGATCCAAAATACAGTGAATGCTGCTACTTAGAATTATCTAACAGACAGGAAGGTTTGTAAAAACATGGTGTGTCTCCATCCACCTTACTCACTGGAACTGGTACCGTGCAACTTCTAGCTCTTCCGGAAGTCAAAATGGCCATAAAAGTTAAACATGTTAAATGGATTCAGAACATGTGAGGCAGCCATGGCAGTGCGATTAAAGACTCATGAAAGGAAACCCAGAACTGCTTCAGAAAGTGGCAAGAAAGATGAGGTGAGCATGCTCAAAGGGGTGTATTTTGAGGCAGCTTAATGGTGATGTGTTTTTTTACTGTAAAATTTTTTTAAAATATTAAACATTCACTGTACTTTTGAATCAAACCTCATATTTTAACTTAAGTAGTTGGTCCTTGGAAACTGAAAAGAGATACTAGATGTGAAGTTCTTAGATTTTTTATGAGATATTTTACAAGGCCAGTACCATTATGCCCTGAATGTTTGCCCCCCCCCCCCGCCCCATTCGTGGTTTTTTAGCTTCCAAGGCTATGGTATTGGAATAGTGGCCCTTTTAAAAAGACGAAGCCTGTTACCATTTAGATAAAAAATATCCCTGCAAAACCTCACGTGTTTGGAAGGTGATTGGATCGTGGCGGTACTACAGTTCACCATTGGTTTCATCTGTTGATGAGTTTAGTAGCCGAATGTGCCGTTAGCAGGTGAAGGCTGGTTGGAGAGCTCACTGCGGTGTGACCTGGAGGGGCATATTTCCCTGACTCCTCCTGCCTCTGCTTCCTGGCTGCCATGAGATGAGCAGCTGTCTCTGCCATCCAGTTTCTGCCTTGGAGCCAATTGAGTTTGGACTGAACACACTGGAAACGGAACCAAATAAACCTGGCCTGCAAATAAGTTGCAGGTGTTGGGGATTTTGCCCCAGTGATGGGAAAGTGATAACAGGGCCTTTCGAAGATACTTGGAAGGAGTTTTGCCCTCATAAACAGAGCAGCATCCTTTCAGCCCAAGTAAGTTTGCCCACCACTTTCACCATATAGTCCAGCAAGAAGGTGCGCTCTGTGAACTGCAGATCAGGCCCTCCCTGCATTCTGGATCTTGGACTTGGCAGGCTCCGGATCATGAGGAATAAATTTCTGTGTATAAGGTACTATTTTATGGTATTTGGGTATTCCAGCCTAAATAGACTGAGATAACTAGTAAAGTTTATTAAAATGCCTACTGCTTTTTATAGTCTAGCCTATCTTGCCTACTGCTTAAATGAAAGTTAAGATTCTATAAAATTATTAGACTGGATAATTTTTAAAATTCTTAATTTGCTCTTACAGAATTTGGCACTACAGTTTCAAACAGAGGCAGGAGGAAATAAGTGAGCAAAGCACAGGGAAGATAAATGAGGAAATATTGTGGCAGAGACTATCTAGAATAGATACAAATAGGTCTGCGGGTTTACAACAGTGATAGTGACCAATAGTTGATTACACAGGTTGAATTTCTCAACTTGAAAAGGCTACTTTTTTCAATTTTGTAAAACAAACAGTAAAAAAATAAAAATTAGAGAAGAGATTCCACAAAAATAGAATTATGGGTAATAATTCAGACATATCTTGGTGCATAATAATCACATAGTAGACTATAACAACACATTAACTTATGCACACGTTAAATACAGCTGAGATGACTAGGTAACTTTAAGACAACTTTCATAATTAGCCCATTTTAAATAACGTTTCTTTAAGCCATTCTTTTTAGTATGACTTTCTATCTACTTTGCAATCTCATTCTTTTTTTCCTTCTGTGAAAATTACTTAATTTTCTTATGCTTTGTTGCATTGTGTATTCTTTGTCATCCTGTAAAATTCTGCATTTCACTTTGTATACTTTTTGTAAATGGCATTTGACACTTTAAACTGGTTTTTGAAACTTATAATAGTTTTAGAGACGTCTGAGGCTTAATGTATCTGTTTTGTTTTGGCTTTTTGCATTGTTTAAAGAAAGTTATGGTTGTAAGATGATTTGTTTTTATAATTATGTACTGGAACTGGCATTGGATTTAAAATGCAAAAAATAATATTTTCTAGAAGTGAATCGAATTGATGGGAAATCTAGATTTATAAATGCAAACGGGATATCATTTGGTTTTTGTTTTTTATTTATCTTTTACAGTTTTGGACAGAGTAAATGAAATTTTATTCCAGTCTGTGGGTGACCTATAGACTTAACCAGCAAAAACTCACATGTCAGCCAGTTTAGAAAAACAAGTCACCTGTAATCCCAGCTCTCAGGAGGCAGGAGGATCACCTGCGAGTTTGAGGCCTGGCTGGGCTACATAGTGAGCTCAACGTCAGCCCGAACTACATCGTGAGAACTTCTCTCTCTCTCAAAATAATAATAATAATAATAATAATAATAATAATAATAATAATAATAATAATGTCCTTTGTTTTATAATAGGTATCTAAGTGATTATAGCACCTGCTAAGTACTTAATCACATTCAGTAATATTTTCAAAACAACCCTGCAAAGGAAATAGCACTGTCTCTACTTCATTTCTTGCTTACCAAATGGAATGTTCTTTATATTAATAATACTTGTCAAGTTTCATAAAAGAATAAATAAATACTGATATGTACCTCAATATGACCAATAGAATGAAGGTAATATTATAAGAGGAATAAAAATAAAGTTAGTGATTTTTGAAAATAAGTTATTGGAGCAAATCAACTCTTTATACTTTTTAGCTATATATTCGTGCATTCATTGTACATTTATGTGAATATATCTGTTTCATTAGCCATATAATATCCATTTGTTATTTGATAAATTCCCAGAGATTTTAAGTGGTTTATTAAACAGATTGTTCTTTCCCTTTGGAGGATGAGATTGACATAAATTTTAAATTTTTTAATCGAAGATTTATTTTTGTTTCCAATGTGATGGTATGCTATAATTGGTAAATTTCCATCTCACTAGGTTTTAAGACTCTGACTTCAGATAGATAATCGTGTCCATATATCAAACACTCAGAGCAAAGTGAGCAACAGCCAGCACGCTCCCAGGAATGGTCCTCACTGCTGCCTGGATATTTTAAAGTGCAAAGAGTTGCATTATGAAGACAGCTGTAGTTTTTCACTAAGTTTTCATTTACTGAATTGCATTTTTTTCACCTTGGTAACATATAGTCATCAGAGTTATTTACTTAAATAATTTATAGCTAATATATTATGCAAAATGCCATTTGTAACTGCAAGAATCTCACAGACACACCATTGACTATGATATTAGACAAAGTCATGCCACAAGTTTCAGTGTAAGGATTTACTTCTTTTTTGCAAAGCAAAATAATATTCCACGGTTGAGATTTACATAAGCACTGCCTCCTTTTAAATAAATTAAAATGCTGTCCTGTCTGTAAAATTATAAATATTTCTAGCCAATTTTATAGACTGTTATAATGCTTAGAAGTTAATTATCTCCCAGTAAGTAGACATTACAAGCACTAAAGTCAGTTTGCACTGAAAGAAAGAAAGAAAGAAAGAAAGAAAGAAAGAAAGAAAGAAAAGAAAACAAAAGAAAAGAAAAATCATCACACTGGATAATGGAAATGTATAAGATTATTTACCTTTTAATATTAGAAAAATTAAAAATGGAAAAAAGTGAAAGAAATATAAATTTTAGAAAATGGCAACTACTATGATCTAAAGAAGACTGAGAGGTTTTCATTTCAATTCAGCAACTAAGTCATTTCTGGAATGAACATTTGTGGACGACAAGTTTAGGAAAGTGTGACTGTCAATGCTCAGGTCAAAATAACAAAGTATGTAGAAATTGTTTCCAAATTATATCATGAAAGTGTTTGAATCAGTGGCCATTTATAAACCACACACCCGCATTTAGCCACAATGTTCAAGATTGACAGATATTGATGGAGTACAATGTTTAGTAGAAACAAAATTAAAAGTTAGAATCCTATGAATGCCATTCACCAATGTGAATGAGAAAACCATGACTGCAATGTACAATACACACTAACAACTAAAAGGAGAAATTGTGAACAATGTAAGTAACCAGAATGTTCTCTATTACAGCATCAAAGCATGATTAGAAGAAAGTAGTTTTAGTTCTGTGGGCTGTCCAATTGCTCTTTACATAAAATATTTCGTCCATCTTGAAAAAAAATGGCTTCCTAATGGCACCGGCTCCTTCTGTTGGGAAGGAGGAAATGTGCTCCATGGAAAGACTAAACAGACTTGTTTCCAAGGTCCCACCAACATGGTTCACTCCAAGCTTAGAGTATCTCCAAATTCACATGCCAAGTTCAGGATTTTGTTTTTTTGGTTCCTTCTCAAAGCTATTTACTTCAGCTCCTAAAGTGTTGATAACATTTTCTTCATATTTAAGCATAAGGGTCTTTAGTTTTTCAGGAATTTTCTCTTCTTGAATTTCTTTGTAGCATTTGGTCAAAATCTTGTTTCTCCAAATATGATATTTTAGCAACTCATCCATCGAAATCTACTTCTGCTTTCAATTTTACTTCACCTAGTCCCAGATTTGTGGCTCCAACATCATGAATTGCACCTACTCATGGGTCATCCTCCAGGAGTTCAGTAAGCTGTTGTCCTTGTTCTGGTTAGATGGATTGTCCTAGGACTATGAAACAATGAATTTCATGTTTTTTAAGCTACTCAGTTTGTTACACTTTGTTGTGATAGCCCCAGGAAACCCATACAGGCAGTGGGAAAAACAGAGCCAGAGGATGGGACATCTTAATTCTAAAAGTCCCCCCACTAACAAGTGGTATGATTCCTTCATTGCTGCTTTCACCACATGAACTCAGTTTCCTTTCTCCTTGAAGTATTTTTAGCATTGAAACACTGTGGCTTTTAACCGAATTTTGCCCATAACCAGAATAGTTCATTTTCAGTGAGTTCAAAGAAAATTTGACTGCCTAAATAATATGTACCATCCAGGATATGAGAAAATGGGAACACTGGTACCCTCCAGAAAGACATTTAAATTGGTGCCACTATTCTGAATATGCCCTGTGACACAGCATTTGCACTTCTACACTGATATGCTAATTTTACTCTTGATCTGATGCATAAGAAGGTAAGATGACAGTCCTTAGGGCACTGTTTATTATATGGATAAACCAGAAAGCCTCCAAATGCCTATCAAGAAGAGTATATATAAGTGCAATATATTCAAAAAATATTAAATAGTATTTTAGCAAATGAATTTTACAAATATATTAACATGAATTAATCTTGAAAACATAAAACTGGAGGATAAAATCAAGTTGTCGAGATATACGGTCCACATCCTGCCACTTACATAAGCTAAAAACAATCCAAAGATCATTATTTGTATTGGTAAAGGTATTTTTATATGTGGTAACATAAATTCGTACTGAAAGCTCTATACACATTTCAGGATATAGTTTGTTTGCTAAGGAAAGAAGTAGAATAACACTGGAATGAGGTGGTCGCTATATCTGATGGCTATATGGGGTTATTTTTGTTGTTTGTAATTATTTTTTAAAAAGAATGAGGAAAAGGAATACATATAGTAAAATAATATTTCTCATGGCTGGATCATGAGTGCTTTGGTTTTCATTCAATCTTTTCTAGATTTTTTTCTGAATGCTTGAAATATACAAGTATATAATAAAATCTATGTAAGTTTATATATAAATGTTATATATATAGCCAAATCCGTGTGGGCATGTGTGCTTCTGTGTATGAAAATCAATGCAGGGAGGGCACATTTCTGGTTGGTGTAAGCATGGCATGATCCTTGGAATAATAAATTGGCCTAAATGCACAAGTTTATTTGATGATACACATCCGCACTTCATGATTTGGTAAAAGTTCCTACTTCTGTTGATACAGTAATAGAAGCCAGAGGGGTTTGGTGACTTGCCTCAGGTCACATGTACATTAGTGGTAGAAAAAGATCTAGAATGCAAATATTCTGAGTTCTTGTTTAGTGTTCTTCAACAGTTGCCACAAACGGGTTCTTAATGTTTAGCTCATGACTTGCTGTTTGTCTGACACAGTAGCTGATTTTATGAGATATACTTTACTGATTCCCATTTATGTTGTATCCAACATACTAGTTCCATCTACAGTAAAAGCCTTAAAGGGATATTAAAATATTAGAATACCCAAAGTTATTCTGGGATGATCTCATTTACTTCCAGTTAGCATCAGGCTCAAGACTCAAGTGGAAATTCGCTTTCAGGAATTTTTGCAATATAAAGTCAGCTGGGCTTGAATTAGTAGCATGAGAGTGTTGCTGTTATACGAAAGTTTATGCAAATGTTTTGCTGATGTCTGTATTAACTACTTGATCTTTTGGATTAAAAGATTTATATATTGCTGTTTTCTAACTATAGTTAGTAAAATGAGAGTATTCATTGAATTTATCAGAATTCAGATTGTCTTGTCTTTCCTTGACAACCAAGGAAAGTAAATTGGAATGTTTTTAGTGCTGTCAAATACTGCTTAGAACCACATAGATTTTGTGGAGAAGTGGTTATATTTTTAGAAAGGGAATTGTATCCTCTGGGAAAGTACTGAACATGGAAGCATTAAAACAAATGATAAGGAATAGAGGTCATTTATTGTACCCATCCTCTTTGTCCTACATTTACTGTCACTAAGCAGTCCCCAAGGATGGAGCACAGAGCTGGATTTAGGGCACTAGATTCTTGCTACTGTCATAATTCCATTATATCAGCTATTTGTAACATGTCACTTCTCCATCTGAAAAATGAATTTTAATACTGGATAGAGATATAGGGTAAAATTATTAATCGATGCTTATTAAATATAGTCATTTATAAATCTTTTATATTAGTATTTGACCATTTGAAAATGACAGAATGCCTGAAATAGAGCAGCATTGGATTTGAGGGAAAGTATCCAAATATTTAAGCTGGAACTGGGTTCAGTGGATAATTGGAATTAATATTCACCTTATACAATGGAGCAGTAGGAAAGCTTAAATGATACTGCAGAACTATTGCAGGAATGGATTGTTTCTACTCCACAATATTTGGAGTGTGACTGGTCAAATACTGGAAATGACTTCACACCTCAGGGCTAAGGTCATTTTAAACCATCTACACTTATATGCCTGATAATGGACTCTGGCTGTTGTCTGCAGCCTCCGTGGAGGCTCACCTACCTGAGAGTACATCCATGTAGACTCTCCTTGTAGCCTGTGCCTCTTCACAGCATGGTGGAACTCTGGCAGCGGAACTTTTTTCATGATGACTCCGTGCTCCAAAACCAAGTGCCTGCACAGAACTAATACAGGCTGTGTGGCCTTTCCTGACTTAATATCAGAAGATTCAATTAAACAGAGATGAAAAACAGAATATTTGTCAAGGAAAGCTGCAGGTTGTGAATGGAGCCAGCCCCAAAATGAGGCTCTGTGGGGGGCAACAGCAAGGGGACAGGGATGGGGCTGCCCTTTGGACATTTTATGAACAGGTGCCCTGAATCCCGGATGCGGAGCTGTGGGGCTTAGTGTTTGCTCTGCTGAGTTTTGGTTCAGCTTGGGTTGAATTCTAGCTCCCTGCCCCTTCCTTTTAGAATTGGAATGTTTACCCTGTGCCATTGCACCTTAGGATTTTGTAACTTGGTTTTTTTTTTTTTTAATTTTTATTTTTATAGAGGTTCACAGCTAAGAGTCTGCTTTGAGCCTCAGAAGACATTGGGACTGTAAATTGAGACCAGGAGATTGTTACATTTTCAATGGTATACAAGGTAGTCGTGTCATATTTGGTAGAATTTTAACCATGTGTTAATTTGGAGAGTAGTTACAATTTAAGTGGATCCATTTGAGTGTCATGAGGGCACAGGGTAGGGTGTGATGGTCACATTTGAGTAGGTTGAGTGGTTTCTGGAGGCGTACACTTGGGTACTAGATGTGGCCCTTTGCCCCTTCCTCTCTGGCATCGTTCCCCTTCTCCACTTCCTGGCTGCCATGAACCAAGCAGCTTTGCTCCACCATCCCCTTTTGCTGTGGCGTTTCTGCCTCAGACTGAATCCCTTTAAATTCATTGTTTAAGCTCAACTCTTTGAAAAATTAAATAAAATTGACAAACCCTTAGCCAACCTTTTAACAAAAAAGGAAAGAAAAGACCCAAATTCATACAATTAGGAATGAAAAGGGCGAAATCACGATAGATCCTGCAGAATTCCAAAAATTGGAGCCAAATTAAACCTCACTAAGAGAGCTGACTAATACATGAAGGTTTCCTGCAAGCTTACTTGCTTCTCATGAAGTCAGCCTACATTAAATATTGCATGTTAGACTATTCAATTACCCTAGAAAAAGAAGAGCATGTACAAGGGAGAACATTATAAAGATCAGAGCTGAAATTGACACAATAGAAACTAAGAAGACAATACAAAAAAAAAAATCAATGAATCAAAGAGTTGGGCTTAAACACTATTTTAATTATAATTTCAAGACATTGCCTTTATTAATGTAGATTTTATAACATTATCTTACTGAAGAACTATCTACGCTTATAACTCCAAAAGAAACTTGGTGGTATTCGGCTGCATAATTCATGACACAAACCCTGTGTTTGCTCAGATCTGTGAGTAAGACATTTTTGAAAAGTCTATTCTCCTATTGAAGCTTTCTTCTAGTTTTTACTCCCTGTGTACTCCCTGTGCTTCTAAAAAATTTTTTTTACATAATAACAAACAAAAACTTTGTACTCACTCGGCAGACTATGGTCAATGGGATGAGGCTATTTTTTGTCAGAGGCAAATGGCCATGGAGTATTCCCACTTTGGGCTCCAGCTGACTATGAAAGAGGGAGCAGCCTCTCTCCTACCTGGAGCTCACTCTTGACTCCCTTACTAGGAAATCTTTGGTAGAGAAAATAACTCTGGACTAAATGCCTGAAGATCCAGTTTCCAATCCTGTCTTTACCATTGCTAGTGTGCCCTGTCCCCTTCTTATTTATCTGTTGTTCTCATTTTCATTTCTCCATTTACTTGGGTTGTCGGTAACCATTTCCTTCAATTAAATAGTTCATTTTTTTTAACCAGTAATACTGAGTCTAGTGACCATTTTATGCCACTAAATCAGATCATCTTAGTTGATATCTTCTTGTGGATAAGATGCATATATATTTGGCTTGAGCACCAAGATCCATTTTAAAAAAGAGTTAAACACATTTGTGTGACATAACTAGTGTAGTTGCTGAATGGTGACCCACCCCCAAAAAACATGCTCATGTCCTAATCCACTATGGGCAGTTAGCTTGAAACAAAATCAGTGGTCTCAACTCTGTGCCCTGGTTTATCTTGTCTGCCCTTTCGATGGCATCTCGGAGCAAGTGTCTTCTGTGATTTATAATGCAGACACAAAACTACCTCTGATACAGAAGGGTTCTTTCCAAGCTTACTTTAGATAGTGTGAATCCCTCAGCTGAAGGGAGACGTGCAAGCAAAGAATGCATTGAATGGGTATTGAGGGAGATTGTGTCCATACCAAGCCACTTAGCAGATGTATTTCAGTAGCGGCACAAATGTAGATTTGTGTTCTCATTTTGCCTGGGAATAAACACCTGTCTCTAAGCAAGACCAAGAACGATTTGCAATCTATATGTAATGACTACTTACTTATCCCATAAAGTTAACATACACCTTAAAAAAACAAAATGCATATATATTCCAAGTAAGAATGTAAATAATATCTGTCTGTTTCGTGACTTCCCCCAGAAAATTCTACTTTTGATCATTGTAGAAGGAAATGTCAGAGATTTGAAACACTCTCTGGGTTGAGCACTGAACCTGGCTAAGAAAACCCCAGCTGCTTGACTGGTACCCTCCGCCCTGCAGTGAATCTGCAGTACTTTACAACTGTGGGGCTCCCTCTGAGCAAGACTCCTGAGAAAATCTTTCCTTTTGAGCCAATATCTCTGTTGCAAATATGACATGGTTCTCATTTGTTTATTCCTTTCCCAAAATACTCACTGCTGAATATGGTGGTAGCAATAAATGAGGAGTCAGAATACAAGGCCTCCAGATCAAATCCCTGGAGTAAAGGAATAAAAATGAGGTATGACAGGGAATGATATAGGTGAACATGAGCTGAGGAAAGGGGCCACGGGGAGCATGCTTAATGGCAGCAGAAATTAAAGGAATTTCCTTAACACAACATTCATGGCCCAGAAATTTTTTCACTTTGGGGTGAAAAGAAAAAAAAAAAAAAGCAAAGCAAAAGAAAAAAATAAGAAAAAAATCAGAAACTCTTCTGATTAAAGATACTCAAGTGCGACTTGCTGACTTATGAAAGGAGAGCATCAGTTTCTCCTAGTATTAGAAAGGGACATGAAGGAAAGAAACCAGGGCAGAGATGAGGTAAGGCACGGGGCTTCACAGTGCACCTCGGCTGGCGGCAAGGGGCGTCTCCACATAGCCCTTCCGCCCTGGTCTGCCCCGAGGGACTGCTGCATGCTGGGGCTTGGCCCAAGAGCCATATGCTAGAGGCCACGGCACCGGGAAAAGAGCCAGTCTCTGGCTGTTGCGGTTGTGAGAGTGAGGAGAAGACCAGAGACCACAGTGCGAGGAAAATGGTAAAGGCAGGCCCTAAGGACTAGAGGCAGAGAGACTAGGACTAAAGAACCAATCAGTTCATTTTGCTGTAAACACGACCTCTGTTACTGAGTTTGTCAAGGAAGGAGGAAGCTTAGATACTACCAGATGGTGTATGACAATGGTGAGGGATACACTCACATGTTTGCTAGTTTATTCCAAGGACATTTACTGACCATTACAGTGTAGGAAACACTGAGCTGAGCATGGAGGATCCAAAGAAAAGATAAACTTGGTTTCGGGAAGCTGTCGGATGGAGTGAGAAGAAACTATCATCCTCCCACATAGGGCTTATTTTCCGTGCATAATTAATAAATGCCTGTCTAGTAATTTCAGATTCAGTCCTGTCCCGTGATAGATCTAGTTCTTTGTGTGGAAAACTAGTTTCCCAAATTCGAACAGCTGATGTGGCAGTTGTAATAGTGTGTTTGTGGGTATGGTAAGCTGAAAAATAGAGTCTGAAACACCATCTATGTTCTAATATCTGGAATTTGTAATTATGTGGATTTCAACCCACTGAAACTAGTTTTGGACTTCTAGCCTCCAGAACTTTGAAAGAATAAATTTTATAGCAATTTGTTACAGCACCCACAGGAAAATAATACTGCACAATGAGAAGGGTCTCTAAAGATGAGATTATAGCGTTACTGTTCTGAATTTTTTGGTGATTATTGTGTTTTTTGAATACTACACCTCTATGTGAAGACCATTGTCCTCTCTTCCTCCCTCCCCCTGCCTCCTTCCTTGCCTCTCTTCTCCTCTCACTTCGTTCTCACTCTTTCCTTCACTCTCTTCCTTGTCCGACAAGTGCACATACATGTGTGCACATGTGCACATGTAAATAAGAATGAAGAAATATTGGTGCAGCAAAATAAAATATCTTGGTAGTTCTTCTAAACTGTGACACGTGTACACTTATGTTGTCGAGCTTCAAAGGCCTGCTTTGAAGCATGCACATACCCAAGCACTTAGGGAAGCTAAAAAATACTATATATAGCAAAATGGCCACTTGACAGTAATTACAAGATCTCTGTCACATGATGTACTTTTAAATGTTGACATCAAACTTGGAGAAAATCCTAATAGAGAGCAAAGAGCAACATGTGACAACAGTAAAAGACTGACGGTTAGAAACAGTGCTCAATAAGAGAGCTATCTGGGCAATAGGCATATGTAACAATCGTGCTGATTTCAGTGGCCAGTCCGTTTACAATCTGTTTGGTTTCTAAATAGATATAATTTAAATTGTTATTCATGAATCCAATGATAAAAATTAAGATGTTTCTGTTAATTACTACAGCAATAGTATTGAATGGAGTTACTTCCACAATTGCTGAACACTTCCAGAAAAAGTTCAGCAGTAATTTTATTATCAGAATAGATGTTGGCTTCTGCTGTATTATAAATTAATAAGCCAACAATTGGAATATCTCCAGATTCCTCTCGGTTACTCAAATATTCCTTTGTCAGCTAAGTTGCTTAGTATCAAAATGTTAGTGACCAGCTCAATTTTTGGCAAGCTGAGCTGAGTGGGGAGTTAAGGAAGACATACACAGCCTCAAGAAAAAGAGAAGTAAAATATCTTCATGTCTCTTTACTTGGCCAAGCAAAAGAAAACAAGGATTCAGATTCTAAAGAGAGTCTTCTATCGTTATCATTGTGGGCCCAGAAAGACTGCTGATGCAAAGACTTTGTAGGATCTCCCTCTGGGGAAGTGTGGGATGTGATTGAAATCTGACGTACAACAATCACTGGAGTCAAATAGTATAAGAAATAATTTATCAGTTTCCCTCTGTCTCCTGAGTCACGAATGAACTTTTCGCTAGAAATGCTGCTGCTCATAATCCTAGAATATTGCATCATCACTTGTAGTTTCCCTATATCAGCCCCACATCTTTTCAAATCGTTCCTTTATGAAACTCTCTTGAAATTATTCAGTTTAAGCGTGTAACTATTTCCTGTTGGGTCCTGCCCAATCTGTGCTTAGAATGTATACCAGACATGCACACGGTAGTTTTTTTTTTTTAATTTTATGCATTTGTGTTAGCCTTCTTTCAGCATTCTAGTTTATATTATTGTCTTAGGTTCTTTTCTATTGTTGAAACACAATACCCAACACCATGACGTAAAGGAGGAGAACCTTATTTTGGCCCACAGTTTCAGTTCATGGCCAGCTGGCTCAAAGGCGGAAACAGGATGTCACATGGGCATTGTGGGAGAAAAGGCATTGTGCTCAACCCATGGCAACCAGGAAGGAGAAAGAAAAGCCGGGGACAAGAGTGCACTCTTCCGGGTCATGCCCCCTGTGTCCTGCCTCCTAACAGCAGGTTTAACTACTGAACTCACCAATGATTAATCAACTGACCAATGTAGCACCCTGCTGACCCATTCACCTCACACACGCATGAGAATTTAGGGGGACATTTTACATTTAAACCATAACAATCATGTCTCAGAATGTATTGCTCCAAAACACAAATTTTCATATATTGTCATCACATAACTTTCAAAATTAGCAAGACAGGCATGGTGGCACACACCAGTAATGTCAACATTTGGGAGGCTGAGGCAGGAGGATTCCTGAGCGTTCAAGGCCAGCCTGGGCTACACAGTGAGTTCAAGAAAAACTTGTACTACATAATGAGAGAGGACAGAAGAGGAAGAAGAAGGAGGAGGGAAGGGGAGAAAGAGGCAAAGGAGGGAGGGGGAGAAGGAGGAGGAAGGAGAGAGAGAAATACGAGGAAAGAGGGAGAGAAGGATGAGGAAGGAGGGAGAGAAGGACAAGGAGGAGAAGAAGAAGAGGAAGAAGAAGGAGAAAAAGAAGAGAAGGAGGAGGAGAAAGGGGGAGGAAGAAGAAGAGCAGGAGGAAGAGGAAGAGGGAGAGGAGGAGGAGGAAATAGAAGGGAAGGAGAGAGAAAGAGAGTTAAGTACCTTTATGATTATTTCTGTATCTGTGTATATAGTTTTGAAACTGTGAATTCATACAGTTACTTCCAACTTCAGTTCGACCCCTGAGGAATTTTTATGTTAAAAGGCAAATTTTAAAAGAAGGTAAAATTATGACTTTCATATAGGTATGAAATGAACATCAATAAAATATTTCATTTCACTCATGAATTTAGTCAAAGAACCAGTAAGATATTTCAGTTAATTCAAAAGAATAGCTAAAGAACCCTACATATATGTGAAGGTACACATGTTTAATTACATTGTAAAACAAATTAAAAACTGACTTATTCCATGGAGTGAGTTAATTATATTTCCATTGGACAAAATTCATTTGCATGCTTATGAATAAGAATAGCTAATATTCTTCAAAGAAAATGCAACACACAGAGATACCTTAGAAAAATACACTACAGAAATAATCAGACAGTGCCTAATTTACCACTGAAAACATTCAGCAATATTTGCAGTCCATTTCAAAGAGTTTAGCAATGTTCTTTTTCCCTTTCTTTGTAAGTCCCTTCTGAGATAGCAAGAAGCCTGGGTCCTTAATGTATTTACTTATTTATTTAATAAACTACCCTCTTTTGCTCAGTGAACTCATCTGTGTCTCCAAGCACTTCAGATACTTTCTTTACTTTTCACCTGTTCCGTATTGGCTGCCACCCTCCCTGCTTGGCCTTCGCATGGTAGTTATTTGCTCAGGTCTTGCCACCTCCACTGCCATTCTGCTGCTTTCCCTGGTAAGAGTCCTGTGTGTCGCCCACCTTCCCTCTCTTTCTGCAAACCGAGGCCTCTGGGCTTGGATGTGGGGGCAGAAGGAGGGAAGGAAAGTTAGGACGGGAAAGAATGATGATAAAGAAAAATATAGTCGTTTTGATTGGTTTAAAATTGCACCTAAAATATTGGATTTGATTAAGGTGACAGACTTGACAAAGAGGTATTTGAAAACACCTCATTTACAATGAACTTTCAGGGGACAGTATTCACATCTTTAATTCCACGTTTCCTTCGACTAATTGCAAAAACAGGTAACAGAATCAGATATGTTAGATGCATATGGATATTGAGAAACATTCAATTCCTCCTCGTTTGTTTCTCAGATCTACGTTCTTCTCACTCACTATTTGAAGCAAATACAATTAAAATTTAAATATAAAATACAGTGTGGTTATTTTGTCATAACACATTAAGTAAGTATAGATGAGTTTCAATTACAAAACCACCTAAGTAATCATCTTTGGCAAAGTAATGTAAAGTAAATTATATTCAGGGAGCTATAATTCATATTCTTAGTGTTTGATATAAAAGACGAGAGTATTAGAAAATGAAAATGTTTAGTTATTGAAATGTGCGTGTGTGTGTGTATGATGAAAATTTGTGTATTAGAGATAAGGCTGCAAATCTTTCCAATCTTAGAAACAATATTCTCAAAAGGCCTTTGGTAAGCCAGAAAGCTTTTGTTGTCAAACAGAAGTATATTTAAGGTAGTATATTTTCTGTCATCTGCATCTTAGACTTCTCTACGTGTGCCAACTTTTACTCAAATAAAATTAGCAATTTTAATGAAAATGGTTTATTTCATTAACATTTAATGTTAGTAAAAGTGTTTCACACTTCCTGGATATTTTGGCAGAGAAAATAAGAGTTCATAAACTGCTATTTTTAACAAATCTTCACATGGGAAAATTTAGATGTAGATGATAGATGTTAGAAATTAGGATTCTGTTAAAATATCCAAATGTTAAGCCTTCGGTGGCCATGTATATCTAAAGAACTCTCAGGCCCTTTCTTTAGCCAGAATTTACTTCTAAGTGCCCCACCTGTGTGTCCCTACAGTTCCGCCTGCATATCCCTAATATGCTTACATTCCAAAGGCCCTTGACTGGACACATCAGTTTCCGGCCCTTTTTAGTATTCCTGTTTCCAGGGATCAGCATTGCCATTTACAGTCTTCCATCAGAAAATTTGAAAGCCATTTTTTACTTTCATTCCTCCCTCCTCATATCTGGTCAGTCACCAAGTCTTACGTATTCCTAAAGATATTTCGTATTCAATACTGACATCAAGTTTATTTTGCATGTCCATCACCCCTCACCTGGACAGTTCCACGGTCTTCCAAAGTTCCGTACCTCCTCTCTCATCGCCCTCCACTCAGCCTTCACATTTCAGTCCGAAGAATCTTCCTGGCACACAAATAGTTTCCTCTAACGAAGTACAGATTTCTAAGCACACCAAACAAGATCTTTGGCTTCCTTCTAGCCTACAAATTCCGTCATTCTCCTCCTTCTATGATTTAGCAATGCCAAGAGAACTGTTTTTCACTAAATATACCAAGTTAACCCTTAGCTCCATGATTTATATTTTTTTGTTTGTTTGTTTTGCCACCTGCATAGAAGATGGGTTAGGACACAGCTCCAGTTTGACCTTGATCTGTGAGCCATTTTCCAGCTCTTACACATAAACTAAGCTCTCCTCCTGTTTCCCCTATATCCACTTCCAGTATCCCTTCACTGTATGGGATTTCATTAATGCTAGGGTCCCTGAGATTACAGATTGTTTTTGAGTATTCAATCTCTAGTATATTGCAAAATGTCTAGTATGTAATAATGTGCAATACATATATGACTAATAAACTAGTGTGTCCCCTTAGTTAGGAAAACTTGAACAATTAAAATATAATTTACCATGCAATAATACTTGTCTTACAAACTTTGGAGTTACAAACATTAAATCTCCTGTTGGCTTCGCTCATAATCAACTAGAACATTTTAAAAATGTAATTCCATCTGACTTAAATATATTGACTTTTTGGAGAAAACACATTCATGATTATAGTGGATTGTCACATAGTTGCAGTAAATTATAGACATCAACATGTTTATTATCTCTACTGTCTATTTTGTGCCTTTTGCCCTACAATCAGAACACTTTGTATCCATATTTGGTCTCTTTTGCAAGACACTCTGTGTGGGTGCTCTGATGCGTAATTTGTCCGTGCAAAGAGGAAAATGACTGCTGGAAGAAAATGTAGGCGGTGTCTGTTCTTACCTTTGGGGAAAAAAAATATGTTGTTATATAACTGGTCTCAAACTCTGAAGAAAATCCATGTATTAAGACTTTTTTTCTGTGACTGAAGTTAGAACAAGGGTTCTAGCATGATGTTCATCATTCACTGATTGATTGATTCATTCATTTAGTGACTATTTATTTTATGTAGTACTTTCCAGGTTTGCCCAAGGTGATAGTTATACAAACGAGTCAGACAGAATCCTGTTCCACACAGAAATTACATGTAAGAGAGGCCACTAGAGACAAGTGCCATAAGTATCACCTGAAGTAGCCTGAACAAAGCTGATCTGTCATGTGGCCCATATCAAAGGATCCTGTCCTAAAAGGTGTAGCATGCATAAATTCCATCTTAACATTGAAAAGCTATGAAATCAGTTTTGTGGACCTTCTTCAGAAATACTAAGAGTAATTATCACATGAAACATGGTAAAAGACTCTAGAAATCTACTACACGCAGTCACTTGTTAAGTCAGTCAGCATAGTAGGGCTGCTGTCCTCAATCTATCTTTACCTCATACTCAGGTCTTACTTATTTTCCTTCCTCTCCCTCCTACATTTTCTTTTCTTCTCTTTCATTTCCTCTCTCTCTCTTCATCACTTGTCTATGAAAATTCAGGCTGCTCTTGTTCGCTTGGTTTTTCCTATTTCTTTCTCTTTTTCTTCTTTCTTTCCCCAATACATTTTTTTTCTCACAAGAAAAGACTTTTCGTGTCTTAATATAAGACATTTACATCCTTTATATATATATATATATAAATTATATACACTTGCTCACAAGGTAGAATGAGATGCTGGGGATTTAGCTCAGTGGTTAGAGTGCTTGCTTTGGAAGCACAAGGCCCTGAGTTCCATCCCCAGCACCAAAAAAAAAAAAAGTAGAACGAGATTACTCATAGGATTCCATGAGTAAATTTAACACATTCCACTTTACATAAAATGGAAGCGTGATTACTAAGCCCATTTATTACACTTTCATATGTTTAAGGGAAACAGCTTTTATTGCTAAAATAGAATGCGTGCAAAAAAGCAATAACCGGAAAATTTTAGAGAGCTTTTTAAAACAATCTGTCTTAGCAAATTCTGCAGTGGAAACTTCTGGTCCTGGACTGAAAAGTGGTTGCCAACTTTGGGAAATATACTAAGTTCAAAATAGGCTGAACTGTACTTGTGGTGAGGATTCGGGTCAACGTTAGAATCTATATTGACTCTTGTTTTGCTCCCCTCTCTAATTTAGAAACAGTGAGTCTATCGCAAAGGAATTTTGAAATTGTCTACTACAGTTTTTCTCTAGAGAAGGAAGCTTTTCCATAAAACACTTGAGAAGCAGTCATTTGTCTATGAAGCAACCTGGAGAGCTGAGATTAGGTAGGAAGTCTGGGTGAGGGTCCCCATGAGGAAAGTATTTGAAATATATCTTAGAGGTGGGGCAGGGAACTGGTAGATGAAGAAGGGAAGCAAGGACATCCCTGCTTAGAATAATTCATAGTACTTTAAAAGAAAGATTAAAATATGTTTGCAGAAAATCCAGTAGCTTTACCTTGTTGGGTGGTAAGTGGCATATGTAAGTTATCTCTTTTTAATATACCATCCTGACTTTGAAGATGGGCTCTGTGCTCACAGAGCTGGTAACAATGACCACATTTGACCCTAGGTAGTCTTGCTCCCGTTTCCCCACTCTTAATCACCACGTCGTAATGCCCTTAAATTTGGGGATCTTCGACTCATTCTTCTTTCCCTTTACGTGCATCAAGATCAGCTTTGCCGTGCTTTGTATCAGGATTTCCAGTCGCGGCAAAGCTCAGGCCCTTCGAGTACCTTCAGACCTAAGGTCCTTCCTACAGTGAAACCCACAGGCAACAGGTCAGCAGCACAGAGATTTCACTTTCATCCTGAGTTCACAATTTAAAATAGAATTATGATTACACTGCAATTAGCAATAACTAAAGCTCTGTCAGGTATGAATAAATACAATGTGAAATATTCCGCAAGTAAATGCTACATTTGTTATTTACGGTTTAGAAGTCAATTATCCCTTTTCCTTCACTTGCTGCCAGAATTTTTGATCTGTAAAATGTGTCACAAAGTTATGAGCCTTTTGAATGGAACACACTGAACCTTTCGGATTTTACCAGCATAATTTAGTACTAGGTGCGAGGGAAAGAGCTAATCGAACAAACAATTGCAATTAAAGTTTCATTGACTCTTTTATTCTTTAAAGACTTTATCCATAATAGTAGATTGTGAAAATAAAAGGTACTGATAATTTAATGGGCAGTATTGGGTTTCTATATTTTTTCCCTTTGAAGCCCAAAGCCTCATGTTTGACTAAGTCTTCTGATAATATGCTTGGCAATATTTTTTGAAGTAATTGGCACTCACAATTTGCTTTCTACATTCCTTGGCATATAATGATTCTGAGTGTGAATTTAAATCAGTAACTGTAAAATCATCATAGGAAAATAGATGAACATGAAATCCATCACATTTAGAGTGATGTGGCTGTGTCTGGGTAAAGGTCTATGTCTAGGGAGACAATTATTCCATGTGAAGGACTTCCTCAACAAGAGTGTTTGAGTCTGTTGAAGACCTTGCTAGCACGGATCCCAGGAGCAACACAGCATCTATTAGCATAACTCTCTTCCTAGATGGGAGGGTGTTAAAACTGTTATCGATTGGTGCTTAATGTAATTATTGTACATATGATTGTGTATGTGTTTGTATGCATGTGTATGTGTGATTTCTATTTGGAAAAGACTAATGATTCATACATGATCAGATGGAGAAAGTTTGTAAAACAAAGGCATAAATGGCAACAGTTTCATGAGTAGAAGGTTATTAGAAGTTCAGAAGACGGGGTGGGTGTGAATGGTAAGTGTGAATGATAAGTTCATGTAGTGGTATTGTCTTATAATGTTCCTTTTTTAGATATTTTATTTTACAAACACTGATTCTTACCTTACCTGCGGAAGAATGAATTAGTGGAAAAAGAAAAAAAATGATAAGAAGACAATGCCTAATTATGTTTTCCAAGCAGTTTAGAATGAGAAAACAAGCTATACAGGGACACAGATTAGATGTTAAAATTTCTCCTCTCTGACTGTTTTGCTGTTGCTGTAGAAAACATCATCTTGAGTAAGGAGAAGGGACATTTAAAATTATATCATCAATTCCATCTTGTTTTAACTAGGTTATGTTTTAGAAGTTCATTTGCAAGTAATTTTTTGGAAATCATAACCTAGTTTCCCCGCTAGAAATGTGAGAAGTAGGACTCAGGCCCCCTGAGCGTCAGACAACATCATGGTTTGTCCAAACAACTCACTGTAAAAGTTGTGCTCTGGAATAAGGAAGATCTGGATACAAATTCTAGTTCTCTAAGTGTTATTTTTCTCCTGTATAAAATGGTGCTGTTTATAACTCTCTTTGTTTCCTTTATGTGGATTAAATAAGTACTGTAGTATTAAGCATGTTGCATATTACCAGGCAGATGGTACTAAACAGAAAGGTGCTGGTGTTACCTATCACTATGAAGAACTCCTCTAAAACCTATTAATTTTATATACATTTGGGCTACAGTGTGATAATTCTAAACAAGTATACAACGTATCATCAGGGTACTTAACATCTAACTCCATCTCAGACATTTACACCATTTTTTGACTAACACAAAGTAAGTGTACATATTTATGGAGCACAGTGCAGAGTTTCAGTACATGTGTACATTGCGTGATGATATTATTGTTTCCATCTCCTTATGTTTATTTTGTTTCTGGTATTTGAGTTCACCTCTTTTAATTATTCATAAGGTATATAATAGGTTATATTGATGAATAGACAAAAATGTAGTATATATGCACAATGGAATATTAACCATAAAAAGAATGATGTCCTCTAATTTGTAATAAGGTGGAAGGACTGGAGGACATTATGTTTAGTGAAATAAGCTACACACAGGAACACAAGTACCATATATTTTCTCTTATATGTGGAAGCTAAAAATATAAATCTGAATGTGGAAGAGTGATCACTTTCTTTCTTTCTCTCTCTTTTTCTTTTTCCTTATTTTCACAATATTGGGGATTGAACCTGGTCTGAGCTACATCTCTAGCCCTTTTAAAAGACTTTTTTTTATTAGTTTGAGACAGGCTCTTATTAAATGTGTGTGTTTCCCAGGATGGGCACGAACTTGTGGTCCTCCTGTCTCACATCCGAGAATTCCGGAATTACAGGTGTGTACTACCACGTGGGACTCACTTTATTTTCAATATCTTTATTGCATCCATTACATTTGGTGACCCAGGCATTAGTAGTGTGTAAAAATTATCAGTGTAATACTGCTCTGCTTTATCAGGGAAGACTCCTTGCCTTTTTCATGTTCTTTCTTCAAATAGAAATGAATATACTTCTACATTTTTTCTTTCAAGACCCAGTTCAAATGCTACTTCTGAAAAACATTTTTCCCACTCTGAAACTAGAATTTTTAGGAAGACCTCAAATGTTGGAGAAGGGGTTAAACGTTTGATGAAAATAGCTGCAAGCACAATACTGTCCTGGATTTGCGAGGTTTGTCTGCCTTTGAGGGGCAGGTAGTTTAACGAGCTTAGTAAGGGCTCTTTTGTTGGAAGGCATAACAGCTAGGGGCCCTAGTATCACAGATCTGCCAAAATAAATCATGATAAAATGAAGTAGCACAGAAATCCAGCTGGAGCTATGTTAGCTAAACTTGACAATAAGCTGTCGATGGGCAGACACACTGCCTAGTTCACTGCTGCCATCTGACCATCTAGTACTGAGCTAGCTGTTCACGAACCGACTTGTTTATTTGATTACAACAAAAAAGAGACTAAAAGGAGACTATACAAAAGTAATTGCATGGCAATTTAAAGTCTATGTTAATTTTATTCACTGAAATAAAACATTGCTAAAGCTATGGTTCTACACACAGTAAAACATCGTCTACTGGGTGCCTCTGATTTATTCTGTCACCTGTGTGTGTATTTCTTTTATTTGTCTTGTCTCTAGCTAAAGACACCAAGAGCAGATTGAAAGAATAAACAAAGACACAGAATTTATGTAGACTCTCAGAATAGCACACATCGGATCATCATAATGAAACAAAACAGGGAAATAATTAGAAACATTTTAAAAGCTGGCTGAAATTGCACTAAACACAATCTAAAACAAGGTATTAGGGGAAGATGCTGTGGAAAGTAAGCTTTCTGACCGCATTATTTCTTTTTCAGATTTCTGACCTTGGTGTAGCCTTTATTTGTAGTTAATACTAATATGGATATCTGTTCTATGCATAACAATGGATATTTATTCATATTTTTATGATAGCTTTGCTATTTTTATTAAAATTAAGAATTTAATAGGTTGGTAAGAATCATTCTTAATTTCACTCTTCATGGGAATCATTTTTAATTTGAGGGAAAATATCATCTGTTCTCTCTCTCTCATATTTTTACAAACTTTTTAAATTTTCTTTTTTATTCCCTTATATTTTGATAACCATAAATCATTATGAATATCATTGCTATAATAGCAATAAAGTGTTCCATTGGTTATATGCAAGATAATTTACCTGAGCAGTGGCCCATTCCCAAGTATGAACTCGCTTTAAAATTTTCTTTAATACGCATTTGCCATTCTTTTAAAAACAAGTGCTTTCAAGTTTTCAACTTTCTAAAAAGATGCAACAATAAAACATCATTTGTAAAGCTGAAATAATAAAAACAGAGCAATGAGTTGCCTGTATCTAAATTTGACAACCTGAAAGATTGGTAGGAAAAGAATATTAGAAAAAAAGCTGGCTTGTTTGGTTATTTCTCAATCTGCTAATACTAAAACATAAATTTGGTAACTCCTCCAGGGAAGTTAGGTTCCAACAATCCTGCTTTATTGAGACCTTACTAATAACTCAGGCTGGACTTGTAACACTAAAGTTTCCAAACATTTCAAAGATAAAGGATTTTCTTTTACAAAACTACTTTTATCAAATACTTTGAGTCAATCATTAATCAGAAATATTTTAAATCCAAAAAGATTGTCCAGATACTGACAATATATTTGGATATGACTATTTGTAGGTAACTAGAATGCCATATTTCCTAATCTTAATGGACATAGATCTGTTCATTCTCAAACAATTCTAATTCACTTCTTGGACATGAAGGAGAAAAAGAAAAGGGCTGCTATGTAAATCAAATCTTTCCAGAAAATACAGTAGCAAGAATAACAAGAACAACTCTTTCTAATCTTAGAGAAAAGGCAACCGGCCGTCAGCCATGTTTAATTTTTTTCTCTCATTCAAAATTCCCAAACTAAGAAATAATTACAGGTTACACTTCAAGTCATCATTATGAATGTCCATCTCTTATTTGGTGATCTGGAAGAGAGTAGAGTTATAGAGGTAAGAAAAAAGCAGTTACTGAATATTAAATTCTGTAATGTTTTAGTCATTTGGGAACTTTTAAATTTCAACAGCATAGGGAGCTACATTACCCTTATAACTTTCATAGCCCCAGTGTAATAAATTACAAAATAAAAAGACTCCTTTGAGAAGAAGGAGGGTCAGGATATACATTGGAGACTGAATTGAAACTCTATCATCTTATTTTCACTAGCTCACCAAATTACATCAACAATTCCGAGGTTTTCCTAGGGTAGAAATTTGCATTTTAGTAAATGCCAGTTGGTTGGTTTTGCTTTTCTGTAAAGCATAACTTTTACTAAAGAATATGAGACACACACACACACACACGCACACGCACACGCACACGCACATGCACTCAGGATACTCAGAAGACAGTAGTTTATGGCTGTCTTCCAACTTATCCATTCAGCACACGGCTTTCCCAAGGGGACTGTTCTACTTTATAATTATGTTGTTATGGGAGCTGCTTTAACCAGGTGCAGTGGAAATTTTTTCTTCCTTTCACAAATGCTAAGTCAGCCACCCTCTCCGGCACGTGGCTCCACGTGTTCTGCCACTGCTGATATGCACTTGACACCTTCAGATTTACTTCCTGACCTTGACTTATCTATGCTCTTTCACTTCCTTTCTTCAGCTAATCGTCCTAGTACTTACTCTGTATACAACAAAGATACCCAATTCAAACTTTCAACCCCATCTCTCTTCTGAATACTGAGATATAAATATCTAAATGCCCCCTGAGCATCTAACTTCAATATGCAACACACAGCTCAGAGTAACATATTAGAAACTTGATACACAATTTCTCTCTTCTTCTAACTTTTCACAACAACACAGCCATTTTACTCTATTCTTAGTAAGTTTCACCTTTCTATATGTCGTCCCTAAAACTCTAACCTGAGGGCTGAGGCCCTGACGCTTCATCTTCCTCAGTGCTCACAATTAATTCACCCTCCATAACGTCTTTGTATTCTTTTTCTCTGCCCATATCACAGCCTTAATTTAGAGCCTCACAATATTTTGCTTACTTTACTGCAATAGTCTCTAAAGTATTCATTTTCAATCTATTTTCATTCTCTACCTGCTCATAGTGATCTTTCTAAAATGCAAACCTTTGTTTCTGAATTTATCTAACATTATTCTGGTCCAGTAAGATTCTTTAGTCTACCACATCTGATTCAACTTTGTATGTTTAATATGCAGAGGAAACCTGGCTATAAGGAAAATCTACTAATTGATTCTCTTATTAATTCATTTCCTTCCTATTAAGTGGATTCTGTGATCTAGGAAGTGTGATGTACTGGGAATACAGATATGGACAAGAAAGATGTCTCTGTTCTATCAAAAAATAATGTGATATAAAAAAATTAAATAGAAGTTGCTAGAAAAGGATTATTATATCTCTACAGACATTAATATTGGGATTGAAATCTTAAGGTGAGAAGGACTCAGCCTTAAGGAACAAAAAGGAGACAGTGAATATAGAACAAAGAAGATGGTGGGAGAACTTCGTTTTTTCATTTAGCCAGGTAACAGACACAAGGAGAGGCATTTTCCAATCTTTTCATACTACTACCTTTAGATTTTCATAGGCTACTACAATATGTTTAAATAGCTATCAGGGATTAGTGAGTACCATTGGCCTTTGGACATTTGATTGGCAGCCCCAAAACCTCAGCAATGAATAAACAAGCAATTCCCCATACTATATTAAATGGATCCAGCTCAGGACTTGTTTTTCTGAGTTTTAAGAAAAACTTTAAGGAGAGTCTCACAAGTATGGTTTCAGGTTGAATTATCACCAGGTAAAGGAAGAAATTTTTCCATTGATTCATACTAACATGTCTGATTTCACAATAGCATGAAAGTCCTGATTTTTGTTAGAGCAATATCAAATTCAAATATGCTGTCTACTGTCTACATAAGTTTCTAAACATGTTTTAAAATTAAAATACTGCAGCTCATCAACTGTATGTTCACCTTCTTACATGCAGGGACAGGGCAGTTCGATTTGGATAAAGAAAAGTCATTATAATGGAAACCTGTGGAGTTATAGTGTTGATTCCTAGACAAGTGCATAGATTTTAAAAATGTATCTAAGTAGAACGTTTGCCACATGATACACTTAGCTAATCTGGTTAGATGTTCATGGTACTGATAGGATTAAGAAGGGTGTCGAATGGGGTGCTATTTGATGTAGTGCAACAGAGACAAGTAGATCTACCATTCTTTTCCTCAATTTTTGGGAAAGAACTTCAACTCCTCTGAATTTTAGTCTTGGGGCATATTTTCTTTAATGCAATGTTTGATGAATTTGCCTGCTGGTAAGTTACCTCTCTGGGGCAAACGTAAAATGGTATTTTCTCTGGTCCCTCCTAACTGCTGACTGTATGGTAGGGATAGGGAAATTAGATGTTTAACACCTCAGAGGATTCTAACCGTCAGGAAAATTTGGGACTCACAAGTCTTACATAAATCTTTAAATTTTTCTAATTCATCTAGAAAATTTTATGGTTCACTAGTGTGGTGGACTAATAGAGTCAACTTGAGTGGGAATAGCCAGCTAGATTGAATTGGTGAGGTTCTTGGCGTAGAGGATCCCCCTGAGGATTGTTGCCCACATGACATAAAAGAGAAGGAGAGCAGAAGATAGCAAGTGGCTGTTTCCTAGGAGAAGCTCTGTTGCGGCTGGTTTTCTGGAAGGGAACTCTTCTGTCATCGGAGCTTGGGGCCTTGCTGTCCTCGAGGATGGCTGCTGTTCACTTCAGGGGCACTCTGGACTTCATCTCTCCCGTGACCATAGTATCCTGGCTCCAGTGTAGACTTGTCAGCTTTTCGTGCAGACACGGATGTAGATGGGACATTGATGTGGGCTCCCACTACTTGATTGGATCTTTCGGGTCTCCAGTGCACAGATAGACGTTCTGCAGTCTTCCTGCCTTTGGCTTGTAAGTGAGTGCTGTAACTTGTAAATGTCCCGTATTAAATCTCCTCTCTTGCAAACCACTGCCTCTAAAAAAGTAACTAATACAACTAGTTTGAGAAACGTTGAATTAGGAAACTAAAGACTTGAACTAATGATAGACCATGTGGGAAAAATATAAGAAACAATATTAATTGCCAAATATTATAAAATTATCTCTTAACAAAAGACAATAGGAATTCTAGATAAGGTCTTTTAGTCATGGTTAATTTTTATGTTTATAGGGTTCCATCATATAGATAAAGGGCACATTCTAGCTCAGATTTTTGCTGTTATTGGCACTAATTCTTAGAGCCTTTAATATGTAAGTCTTTCATGAATGAATTCTGTAGTAGGCCTTGGACCATGTGCAAATAAGACTGTTATTATACTGTCTTCTATCTTGAATTCCTAACACAGCAGCTTTCCCATACCAAATTATTTTACTCTGTTAGCATTCAATATATTATCTAAGTCAATATATGTACAATGTCATATGACGTTTTAAAAAAGTGTAGTGCTGAAAAAGAAAACTGAAGGCCAATAGCTTTAAGAAGTCCTGCGCGTGCTAATTATTCACCTTTAAACCTGTTAGTTCTAAGGTTCTCCTTTAAAATAAATGAGTAAAAATTAAAAATTCTCAATTCATTAAACATTGGGAAAAATGGCACAATTCTGAATCCAACATGCTTAGTTTTTCTCATAGTCAATCAGGCAGAGGAATTATTGTTGCATAACTCCCTTTTTCTTATTTAATGTCTTAATTTCTCAATCTAAAGGCACTTGGGTTATCTTACTGGACACAATTGGCATTTTGGAATACCTACTATATTAAGACAGTTAGGTCTAGCCCCAGATTCATTATTACATGAGTTCTATAAAACTATTTAAATTAACTGATTTAATTTTCTATATTTGTCTTTGAGGGGAAAAGGCAATTCATCTGAAAATGAGTAAATGTAGAAAAAGTGTGTACATATTAAAACAACTTCAGAAGTGTGTGTTGTATTTAAAATTCCAAAAGCTCAATCTCCTTCAATTTCAACACAAAAAGGGAGGATAATTATGTTCAAAACAAAGATCCTAGTGGGGCTGGGGAGTTAGCTCAAGTGGTAGAGCGCTTACCTAGCAAGCGCAAGGCCCTGAGTTTGATCCCTGGCACCCCCCTAAAAATAAACAAATCAACCCACAGATTCTTAGACTATGAAAGTTTTAACCATCAGTGAAAGCTTAACTGTATAGAATTCAGCTGGTAAATCTGGGTTTGAGATATTTGTAAAGAAGTTTTTAAATATTCTTGAGTTTTTTTTTTTTTTTTTTTTTTTTTGCAATCTATAGTATTCTGTACATGTTTTCATACAGGTTAATTCTATCCAGCATCTACTCTTCTTCTCTACTTTTCATTGTGCACTCTTCCCTTTCCTGTTTTACAGCGTGTTTTCTAATCAAGTACCAATAAATTTCTGAGAATGCTTTTGATTTCTAAAAATCTAGAATATGCAGGAGGATAATTTAAACTCTTATTAAAACTGAGATTTTAGGCCATTATGGGAAACTGACCTATGAAGTAGTTAGTAATCTTCTGAAACAGGTGTATGATAAACAGCTTTTTTTTTTTCAATTGTCAGCCTGGATATAAAAAGGCATAGTATAGGCCACATAGTATGTACTTTACAGATACATAAGCTACAACTTATCTTAGGTCTGTCACTCTAAAAATAATAAAATACTTATATACATAAATAAATGTAAGCTCTAGGTCTTTGAGTAAGAAATAGGCTACATGTTGCTGCACTCAGTTCATGGAAGATGTGTTTTATTTTGAAAGTGCTACTCTAGCTCTGTTGTGTGAAATAACAGTTTGGATTTTAATATGTCTAGTACTTGAGTCTATCAAATGTTTAAACTATTTGCAAAAATACACTCTGCATTTTCCCCAGTGTATTTTGTATTTTTCTATGTTGTCCTCTATTTCCCAGATACAATGATCTGAAAAACATTTGGTTGGATCTTGCAATTCATTCAACCATTTCTCTATGGTTGGAAAATTCAAGAATCCATGTTTAGATACTGTTTATGTGACTTTGTTATTTTTATCATTAACTGTTCATTTCTCTAAGATTCTGTTATTCATGAGCATTCAAGTTCTTAGGAAAATATAGCTTATCAATAAATTCCAAAACAAGATTTTTTTCAAGTGAAGCCATAAGGGAGTTATATGGAGATTGTAAAGCAATTTGACAACATTCTTATTATAGAAGGTAGGCTACATGATGTCGAAAAATAATAGTAAATATAATTATTAATTTAAACAATTACTTTTACTAATATTTATCAATAACCAATTTCAAAGGCATCTGGAAAATTATATGTAGGACAGTGCAACCTTAACCAAGCAAACAATTTCATGAAAAGATACTTCCTAATTTGAACTACATGTGATTAAAATTTTCTCTAATGCTGAAGACTGAATATTGTCATGTTGAATATAAAACAAATTCCATCCAAATTCCACCAATTCTGCCCCCTCCCTGACTCTGGAGTCTGTCCAGGAAAGGACTAGGCAAGGACACAATGTCAGTGAGATGTAGACTGATGACTTACACTTCCTTTTCTGTCTGAGGCACTGAATCTAAGCAAGGTCATGCTGTTATTTGTTGAAATAACAGCTGAAAACACACAAAGTGCTATTGATCCTTTCCTCAGTAAATCATATGTAAATAATGCAAGCTCCTTGAACTGTCAAAAGAAAATAACGATATATCATTTCTCGATTACCTCCTCAAATGGAGCTGGATCATTCACTTAATATGTACAAGAGAAGTTTCAGTTCAGAGTGACATTTTAGAGAAAATCCTCTTCCTTTAACATCATCTGTAGTGACAACCTTTAACTTTTCCTTTTAATTTGTTCTCCTCCTGTTCCTCCTCTTTCTCTTCCATCCCTCTTATTCTTCTTCCTTCTCTGTTTCATTTTTCTTCTTTGTCGAACACATCTTTTCTTGGGAGCATGCAATGAGAGGTTCTTAAAAATAAAACCCAGCTCCTAAAACACAAAACGAAAGCAGAAACGAAAGTAACACTCTGCTATGCTGCTATGTTGATGATGCAGGTTGACCACAGCTAAGGCATAGCCTACCTGACGGTAAACTCCCAGCTCCAGGCCTTGGGTGGCACTGGGGACTGCTGGGCTTGGCAAGTAGAACTACCATGGCAGATGAAAGAGCTAGGTGATTTTAGCAGGAGCCAATGATAAGAGAGATGGGAATTTCAGGTTTCTGAGGAGCATCATCCTGTTCAGGATGTACAGCAGATGATCCAGTCACCCATCGAGTGCTTGTCTCTAAAGATTTTGCTACATGATATATTTTGCTATGTTAGTAAGACATGGAGCAATTTTTTATAGTGCTGAGAGTGAACCTAGGGCCTTCACACAGAGATACATAACAGCCCCTTTTAATGTTCTACTTTGAGGCAGAGTCTCAGTAAGTTGCCAAGGCTGGAACTTGCAATCCTCCTGCCTCAGCTTCCCAGATGCTGGGATTACAGGTATTTATCGCCATGCCCAGTTGGAATAAAGGAATTTACAAGCAGGTAAAACATGGATATTGTCCAATATTGTGCTAATTGTACTATAATCATATAATGTTCCACTGCCTATTTAGAATTTTCAGCAGATTTGGAATGTGTCATTATTTATGCTCAATTAACTTTGCTATCATTGTTTGGAATCTCAGTATGATTAAAATGAAAATCCAATTAGAAATATATTTGTGTATGCTAACTTAGAAAAATATTTTAGTACAAATGTAATGGACAAATCACAATTAGTTTAGGATATATGTGTGTTCTGTGTCACAGTAATAATAACAGGATAAGTTAAAAAGATAGCAAGTTTCAGATAGATTCTTTTATATTACTGTCAATTAGTTTCAAAATATGATTATATTTGCAAGTAGAATTAAACACCAGAGAGTAATGAGACTACATGTAGTTATGCATCTTTTAGTTTTATAAGCTTGAGTTATGATAAGTACAACACTTGAATCACTAGTGTAATGAAAATTTATTTTGGTACCAGTCTAATACATAATTATGTACAAATTATTTCCACAAGATAAGTTTCTATCTTTCTGAATAAATTTTTAGAAACCCTAATACTAATTCATCATTGTCACGGGTATATAACCCAAACTGCAGTAAGTCATTTCTTAAAGAAACTGGGCACTAGTAATCTCCGAAACAAGTCTAGAAGAAGGTGTTGGTCAGTTTTCTCCAATCTGAGACACAATATCCTACATGCACAGTTGAAATGAGGAGAAGTTTAATTTGGCTCATGGTTTCAAAGGATTCAGTCCATGCTAGGCTGGCTCCAAGGCAGAAAGAGCATGGCAGGAGGGGTGTGGTGGAACAAAGCTTCTCACTGCACAGTGGTCAGAAAGCAGAGTAAGGGAGCAGTGCCAGCGAGGAAGGTGTGAGGGACCAGATATGAACACCACTTCTATGATCCATTCCCACACAGAAGTGTACTTTACTAATCCCGTAGATATTGTTTAACCCAGTCAGGTTGACATACTACAATCAATGGCCACACTGACTTGGGAAAACATTGGTTAGTTAGGTAACATACTTCTTTTTTTATTGTATCATTTACTGACTATAAGATTTACTGAATCTAAACGTCCATGTGGATGGCTAGAAGGGGTTGCATATTTCTTACCATCGCAACTGATTTATACCCTTTATTTTTTGGAATATAAATTAGAGTAGAAAGAAGATGTTGCTAATAGCTCAGACTAAGGGTTTTATTATAATAACATTAATTCCCTTCAAAATATACGTTTTTTCCTCCCTCAGTATCTCCGAAGTAGGGGCAGATTCTTGTTAATGTCAATGAAAAGTCACTAATTTTTAATGGAGGAAAACACAGTTAACAATATATACATAAAAGGGCAGCATTACATGTGTACCCAGTTTTTATTTTCTATGTACTGCTTCCATAGGCAGTGATGGCCTTTGTTCACTGGGGCTGAAGTGGAGAGTCCAACACCACTGGTGCTGGATGCCTCCGCCACTGTGGTGGGGAACTATCTTCCTCTGGCAAAATTATCTCATTAGAATTCTGGAGTTCAAACCAAGTGTGGTCGCACATGCCTGTAATCTTGGCACTAGGGAGGTTGAGGCAGACGGATTGCTGTGAGTTCAAGGCCAGCCTGAACTGCATAGTGAGTTCATGGCCAGCCTGCACTACATAGTAAGACCCTGTCTCAGGAAAAAAAAAAAAAAAAAAAAGAATTTTGGAGTTCAATGTTCCCAGCCGCATGAGGCTCTTCCCAAACCTCCCCACTCCACTGTACAGAGTCTAATTATTCTCCGATTATTGCCTTCACTTTAACTGCAGATACCCTTCAAGGCTGAGAGTTGAACTTGCCCTGTAATTCAGCCAATAACATGATGAGGACTTGTGTTTGATTAGCAACAGCTTCAGCTCTATGGCTACAGGAGAGAAGACTCCCCTTCAGGACACACTTAGAAGACATTATTTATTCAGGTCTGGAGATGGGAAATTAAACTTCTGAGCTCGTTTTGATTTGTCAAAAGATGCTAAGACCAACAAGTCAACATCATTATATTTCTTTGTCTTCCAAAAATGTTAAAAAAAAATACTGTGCATAAAGCCACTAAATTCTTTGCATCTCACAAGTGATGAATTAGGAATATCTAATGAATCTATGTAACATATTTCTTTAAATAGCTCACACAACAGAATATCAATAATCTCTACATTATTAGGAGATACCATGGTAACTTTAGGTCTCATCATATTAGTGCACCAATACTCTAGGAGCCACTAAACTGAGTAGAAACATTCATCTTTATAATTCTGTTTCTCCAGAGTCCATTCCTGGTACTCAAATCTGTATTGTTTAGAGTTCTCTAAAGGCACATGATCGGTAGAATATGCAAGGTAATTTATTGGTAGGTTTACAGAGTCAGAGGCAGGAGAGGCCACAATAGCTGTCTGGATGCTGGAGAAATGAAGGGTTCAGCAGCTGTTCAAGCCAAGATGCCAGAAGCCACAGAATAAGAGGGATCTAGGATGTAGCACCACCTGAGACCAGAGGCCTGGAAACTCCCTGGAGAGTTGCAGGTATTTGTCTGGAAGGCTGAAGAAAATGGAGTCCAATGTTTACAGCTGACAGTAACGGCAGAAGAGCTTTCCAAAGCGCGCCAACTTCCTCCCTCTTTTCCCCTTTATTACATCAAATCTATAAGCCTGTTGGATGTGCCATTGACAGTTTGGGTCTTCTTCTCTTAGTTTACTGACCTACATGCCAATCATCTCTGGAAATATCCAACAGATACACCTAGAAGTGCGCTTTACTAACCTGCAGGCATTTCTTAATCCAGTCAAGTTGACATATCATGATTAACTATCATGCTCATATTTAAACTTTTATTTATTACCTATTTTAGTCTCTTTTTTATTAGTAGTGTATATATTTCCAATACAGTATAATTACATTCATCTTGGGGAATTGGAATACACCCACATAGATGTATATTTCCTGCCATCTCTCTTTTACTTATTTTTAGATTGCTCATATAAGAGAAAACATGTGATATTTAACTTTCTGAGATGGCTTATTTCATTTATCAGGATGGTCTCCAGTTCCATGCCAAAAATGTAGTTCTGTGAGTGTGTATGTGTGAGTGTGTGTGTGTGTATGCATGCGTGTAGGAACCCAAGCTGTTTTACATTATTTTTGCTTTCTTTTCCTCTCCCCTTTTCTACCTCTCCACATCCCCAGATGTCTTTCTTTTCCCCACAGTCTATCTCTGTTTCCTATTATGTATCATTTATTTTGGCCTTCAACTATTTATAATGTGGGTTTCTTACATAAGAGAAATTGTGTAATATTTAACCTTCTATATCTGATTTATTTTTTTTTTTCTTTTTAGTTTTTTGTGATAGGGTCTCGCTGTGTGGTTCAGGCTGACCTTGAGCTCGCTATGTGGCCGAGCTGGCCTGGAACTCACAGCAATCCTCCTGCCTCTGTCTCCTGAGTGCTGGGATTACAGGCATGTGCCACCACACCTGGCTCTATCTGATTTATTTTGCTTAGCATCATGGTTTCAAAGTGCGTTCATTTTCCTACGATGACTCAAATATATCCTTCTTTATGGCTGAGTAGTATAGTACTCCATTGCATATGGCTACCACACTTTCTCTATCCCTTCATCTGTTGATGGGCCATGGGCTACTTCTGAGATTAAGCTATTATAAAGTGTGATTCTGTGAACACTGGATATCCATATAATTCTAATAATGGCAGAAGTTTGAGAAACACTTTTTCTAAAAAGGGCAAAATGTAGACTTCATGAGGCCAGAGAAGCTTGGCTGAAGACTGTGTAAGAACATGAATGGGCTTCCTTGCCATTTGCACCTGAGGATACGTGCTGGGCAGCCAAACCTGGACCAGTGGCCTCAAAATGGCAGGGGCCGGCACACCAGAGGGCAGCAGCCTGGCAACATGTAAAATACCGTGTGGCATCTTACTATGATTTTTTCCCCTTAAGTGTCATCATATGATATTTGGAACCAGAAGATCTGGGTGAAATTTATAGTTTTTATCTCACTAACAGCTTAATCTAGGAACAGACCTCTAACTTCTCCAAAACTTTCATTTTCTCATTTGAAAATTAAGATAACGGCTGTGCCTGTACATGATATATCTTTCTGCTGCTTTTTTTCCCCATTCCCCTCTGCTCCTTTCTACTTCTCCTCTCCCCTTATTTACAAAAGCTTTGTTTCCATTTTTTCCTTCTATTCTTTTTTTCTTGTCCCTCTATTTGTTTCCCCCTGCCCCTTCCTTTGTTTCCCTTCCCATTTTCTTTAATCTGTTGTCTTTCTTGAATTGAGATTCAAAAAAGACAACTAACTATAATATGGACTATGTGTTTTTTACTCTTGAATAAAGGTTTTTATATGTATATTGATAGAATTTTTAGCACTTTTTAACATATATTTTAAACTATGTTGATTGGCACTAAATGACTATTTCTGGGAAATTACATATGGACAGCGGGTCTGGTCCAGATACCTAAATGCCTGTTAAAATAATCAGTGGCTCTTCTTGAATATAAATTCTAGCATTTTTTCATACAGTTTTGATCAATTTTAAAATTGTCTCTTTATTAGTAATATTGCCTATCATGAAATTGAAACTAAACTTGAGATCTAATCTGTTAGCCTGACAGAGAAAATTCACATGTGAATAGTAATAGAATAAAAAAAAACTAAACAGTTTTTATACTAAAATATTGTATATATAAAGGATACGCTTTGCATGCTAAGTGATAGGAATATGGCCTTTTTATTTCAGTTACCGGAAACTTCTAAGTCACTAGAACCTTGGAAAGTTTAGATTTCTTTAAAAAGAATATTACAAGATGCTTCTCGGGCCACTGAGAATGTTTGAGGTGAACCAGCATGTTCATTTTGCATTTATTCATGTTGTTCCTCTTAACTCAGAGAGTAGTAGTGAAACCTGTATATGGGAAATTCCGAAAATGGTAATGTGAAGCAGGAATGAATTTTTAAAAGTTAGGTATGCTTGTTTCTTTCTCTTCTTCAACTGAGCCATTCAGGGTGAATAAAGTTAGGAAGAGATCAAATAATGCTCACAGACCATCTTACTAAATCTAATCATCTCCCACATTGCTGTATGTTCTATTTTAAATTTTTAGCGTCCCAATGGAGACAGCTCATAAGAAAATGATGACAGAAGGGGGAAACTGTGATTCTTATGTCATAAGTGGAGGCCTGAAGGAATTTTGGAAAACTAGGAGAAAGATGAGCCATTTCTTAATCATTTTAAGAGATGCGAAATAGAAAAAGAGAGGGCACTTGTCTTCTAAGAGTTATCCATGCTGAGTGATGCAAGTGACAGAAAGATGATATTAGTGATATTCAAATAATTTTAAAACAATAATGTTCCAGCTGGGGATTTAGCTCAGTGATTAGAGCGCTTGCCTCGCAAGCACATGGCTCTAAGTTCAATCTCCAGCACCAAAAAACAAACAAACAAACAAAACAATAAAACCAATAGTGTCCCATATTTGCAGCTTTTCTCGCAGAAGGAATGGAAGCATGAAGCAGGGATTTGGGCTAGGAGATGTGTCTCATTTCATTGGCAAAATATGTGAGCCTGGCGAAGTTAAGTAACGTTCTCTACAGACACACAGATTAAGTCAGAGTTGGGACTCAAAATCAAGTTTATTTCAAATCCAATTAGTATTGCACCATATGCAGCTGCTGGTAGTCAGAATTTTAGTCAACCACTGCTTCTCGGTTTTTGCGTAGAAGACAATTAAACACAAGAAACAGAAGGGAACTTGCGGGGCTGGGGTTTTAGCTCAGTGGTTAGAGTGCTTGCTTAGCAAGTGGAAGGCCCTGAGTTCAATCCCCAGCAAAAAAAAAAGGCAACTTGCCTCAGATTTACATGTAAAACCAAGAATAGTGTATGTCTCATGTAAATGGTAAATTATTAATACGAGTTTGTTTGCAAAGGTGAGATGAAATATAGAATGAAAATTCTCAAATCTTAAATAGATAATTTACAAGGGTCACTTTGTCAAGTGTAAAAGATTTCTTTTATTGCTTCCTTGATGAAGGGCAATTGCACATGGCTTAAAAATTCAATCTTGTGAATTTTCCGTGTTTGGCAAAGAGTGTTGTTGAAATAGAAAACTTTGTCTTTTGTTTGGTAAAAGTTCTATACTCAGAAACAATATAAAATAAATATCCTTCTATACATACTAAATATTTAAAATGTGAAGATACCTGAATTGGTTAAGTATCATTATGCTTAATTACTTGGTGCCATTGATGATAGTTTGCTTAATCGATAGTGGAAAAGGTTAAGGTTCAACCACCTATTAGAACAGAAACACACACCTTGAGAAACTTAGTTTGTGAACGTTTTCTATGCAAAAGAGAAATCAAAAATCGGAAGAAAATATAATTCAGAGAAATCTAACTTCATGAATTCTGAGTGAACAATGCTTCCTTTTTACCAGCAGAGGTCTTCTGGAGACCTGGAATAGACACTTTTTTTTTTTTTTTTTTTTTTACCAAAAGAGGAGGAAATATCTATGAGAACTAAACGGGCAGAAATGCTTAGCAAGTAATTATGCAAGATCGTAAGTATTAGTGTTCTGTAGTCTTAAGAGTAAACATTTCTGCTACTTAAAATTCAGGCTGTGTAAACAACAACAGCAAGGACAACAAGAAAAACATAGCAAAAACCAAACAAACAAAAAACTCTCAACGGCAGAAGAGTTACAATGTATCATTTATAATTTATTTTAATTCATTGTCTAATCGTTTTACTTGATGTTGGGGAGCTTAGGATGCTAATTGCAATGAAAAAAATCTTCCTATAAATATTAAAAAAGAAGTAGAAATCTGCTATCCTTTATAGGAGTACTATGTATCATTATATATTTATATTTTAAACACAATGTGCTTGTATGTGTGTTAATACCCTAACTTTGCTTTTAAATTACAAGATTAGGAGACATTATAGGCTAATTCTTTCGAGTTGTTCTAAAGCATTATTAAGTGAAAACAAGACAAAAAAAATTTTTTGGGAACATAGATAAGTAGCTCCCTGCTTAGATTTCAAAAAGAACAAGAGATTTTAGAAGAATTGGTACATCTTGTAATAATCGACATCATAATTTGAGTTTACTCAGTTGTTTTCTTAATTGTACTTTTGTTTGTTATTTATTAGCTTCAATATTTATTCAGGTCCTATTGTGTGCCTGCTATTTTTACTAAGCGATGCCAGCATAAAAGTTGCAGTTCTCAAGAAATTCAGGTTAGTGAAGGGAAAAGGGCAAAGAATTATAATTCAGCTTTATAAATGTCAAGTAAGAAAAATGACCATAATAAAGGCACTGGGGACCGGAGGGCAAGTACCTGAGTCAGGGAGAATTGGAGAGGATTTCACCAAATGCAGACGCGAGAGCGGGTTCCCAAAGGACAACCAGAGCAGCCCTGTGGCTGGGAAGGGCGGCGTCTCACCACGAAGAGAAGGGAATGGCGGGAGGTGGGTGAGGAAACCTGCGCCTGCGACGCAGGCTGATTTGCTTGCTATGTGCAAACCGAGATTAAGAAACTCACCTTTGACTGTTATATTGAGGATGAAAGAGGGGTCAAAGTTGAAATATAAAATTAGTAATACCAACTGGTTATTTTAAACATTATCTCTATGAAAATGCAAAATGTTTCCTTGACTAGGGTCCAAACAAAATTTATAAAATAAACTCATACAATGAGCTGAAAACAACATTTGAAAATCAGTCATTTTGTTTTTATTATATAGTCTCTTTATTTTCTCATGAACTTTTTCAATTCACCTCTTTCTGCCTGTAACAGAGATTAAATGATCCACAGAGTCGAAAATACTGCCTGGTTTTAACCAGATAATTACTGACCTCTGATTTTCCATGATGCTACTTGGTATAACTTTATTGGTATTTATGATGTTATCACTTAGTAACTATTCTTTTTGGACAATGATGTAACGAAATACGTTACACAGTAAACTTTTACAACATCCATAAAAAAATGGAGAGAGACATACAGATAGATATGGATATAGATGTAGATGTAGATATAGATATAGATATAGATGATATATACCTCCAAAGATATCTTTTGTTAGATAAGGCAAAATTGATAAAACACAGATAAAGAAAATATAATGAGCAGAATGAATAAAAATATTGGTGCAAGTCTGCCCTATGACCTCTTTTTAAATTTTCTTTTTACTTTGTTTACTATCAATTTCTTGGAAAAGAAAGATTCTAATGAGTCAATACTACCTGTGAAATTGCTATACTTCATCTTTTTTAAGACAGGGAAATTCAACCAAGGTAAATGAAGTTAATTTTCCTCCTTTGATGTATACCAATGTTATTTGTGCCATTTGCACTGTGGTTCCCAGTAATTAAAACAGCAGATCCCAGATGGATTCTTTTGGCATGGATACACTCTCTTTCTTGCCCTCAGGTTAGAGGGATATTATTTGATTGTAGACACTACCCATTATCCACAGGCAAGACTCCCTCAAATTGTCCTTGGAAGAGAAAATTAGCCTAAATAGATCTTTTTAAAAAATTTGTCTCATGAGTTTTTGAAGTGATCTATGTTAGTGACTATTTTTTGCTTCAGACAGGAAAACATTAATGGTATGCTTTTGATGTCAACTTGACATTATGGTGAAGAGATTCTCTTAAGAGAGAACTTGAAAAAGAATTTCTTTGAAGTGCATATTTATTTGTAAAGTAAACTTGTTTTTAGGTTAACTGGAAGAAATCACATTGCTCTCTGAACAGTCTCTAGTTAAGGTGACTCCATGGTGATAGCTGCCTGAATAATGCTGTGAGAAAAAATTCAGAGAGAGAAAAAAGAGATGAGAAAGTTTCAGAACAAGACAGCCATTTGAGTTTTGAGTGACAGAGTGTGGTTTTGGCAAGAATATCAAATTACCATTCATCTACTCTCTAAGCTTATGCAGAATTTGTGGAAATATCTTAACAAATGCTGAACGTGTCCCTGGGAGGAAGCACTTCTTGTTCCTTTTGCATAAACAGGAAGCCATTTCCTTTTCATTTTTTTTCCCTAAAAGTAGCATATAAATACCCAGCTAAGTTATTTCAGTGCATGATAGAAAATTATGTTTTATTCTTCTGGGTAAAATGTGTAGTTTAAACTATTTATCACCATGTTTGAATCCTCACAAGTACTTGGCACTGTCCCAAGTCCTCTGAGATATGTTCCTACACTGATAACTCCAGATTTAATTAATCGGCTGCTACAGTTATAGATATAAGTCTCTCATCATTTGCAGATCCTCATACATGACATGAAATAGCTTCTGCTGTCCTGTTTACTAGTATTCCTCTCTGCTTTCAAACCGCCTCATGACTTGTCAAAATCCCACACATCATTTCGAGCCCGGCTCAAGCCCTGTCACATTTGTGAAGACGATTTAGATCACAAAGCCTGACCAGATCTCTCCTGGTCTCGCACAGCATTTGTTACCTACCTCACTTGTCAGCTCTGTAGCAAACTCAACTGTCTTGGCCTTGACTTCTCGTTTCTCCTGTTGGATAATGATCTCTTGGGCCAGGAACTGGGTCTTACGCTTTAATGTTCTCTTTACGATGCCTTGAACGCACTGCTTGTTCACAGAGACCCAAGAGAGCTTTTCATAGAATACATAAATGATTTTTGACAGTCACTTTTTCAGATTACACATACATGATTTTCTTTCATAAGAGTGTGTATCGTTGAGAATGGACTAAATTGTTCCAATATATAGAACTGGAAGGTGACTCTTTCGTACTCATCATCAATTACTCATTAAATATTCTGCTGCTTTACACAATATCAACCTTAGAGCAGTTTCTGCCTTTGTGTTTAGCTGGAAACAGTTGTTATTTACTTTTTATTTAAAAAGAGAGGTATTGAAATACATTTCTTCTTTAACATGTCCATTTATCGGTGAGGAAAACTTCTGTTTGTGTCTAAAAAAAATGGGGCAACATCCAGATCAATTTACTTTATTCTGTTCACAAGTGGTGTTAAAATCAATGTAATAACTACCTGGTTGTTGTGTGATATTGTTTTGAGTTAAGAAAAGGAGGGTAGAAGAGAATCCTTTTTGGCTTGTCTCTACACTTAGTGTTGTGTGATATCAAATTTCAAAATGACTTTTAAAGCACCTAAATTAGGCCTTGCCTAATCTAAAGAAGATAGTTGCCGAGATTTATGCAAGAACAGAGTCTATATCACAGAAAGTATTTACACAGACACCGTGATTTACCTGGCAATCACTGTTCATTAAGTGCCTGCCCTCTGCCAGGCGTGTTCTAGTGAATTATAAAGCTGGTATTTGTGTTCCTCATCACAACTCTGGCATTTTTTTTTTGTCCCATTGTTACAAATCAAGGAAATGAAGCTTGGAAAGAGGGGGTATTGTATGTGCAAGACCATACAACTGATAGTCTTGGAGCCAGAATAGAAAAGCAGATCCATCTAATTTATAAGTCAATGCTTTTCTCCTAACATGGTGGCTTTTGTAAGAAAGAATGATCACTATTTAACACTCTTGCTTATCAAAAGCTCCCAAAGTAGAGAGCTTAAAAGTGACATATATAGTGAGATACGTATTTATACATATGGAGAGAAGGGGAGAGATAGTCTTACAAGTATACTCCAAATCACTTTCTACATGCAGCCTCTGCAAAAAACAGAATTTGTCATTTTATAGAAATTGTCAGCTCTTTAAGTAGTATGGCATTTCCAACTCGTATTCAGTGTGTTCTCCATGTGAACTTTGACTCTTTGCCTGATGTACTTTCACACAACTTGCCTTTCTCCATTTTAGAAAAAACAATTTTCTTGTAATGGATTTTCTTTTAGAGTCGAAACTTAGTTCAACAGGAATCAGACTCTTGCTACTGCAAGAGACCTTAAGGCAAAATTCAACCTTACTCCATCATTTTACTGATGAGCAAAAAGCTGACATTCAATGAAGTGACATGATTTATCTAGTCTGCGAGAGGAACTTCAATCTCATTCTCGACTCGGTGGGAGACGTGACATACAGTATTTTAATAGAATACTCGGATCAAGCAATTATGAAGTCGATGGCAATTTTGAGGGGTGAGGGGTTAGCATCCTGGCTGATTTAAAGCTGTGATTATGAATTTACTGTTTGAAACGATATTTTAATATAAAAGCTTTGGAAAATTGAAACCTGACATTTATTATAGGATCACAGATACTATGACGCTTCAGTACTGGCTTTGGGCTTTCTTTCCAGCTTCACTTTTGCCAGCTTTCCCGTGTTCATTGTGGAACTTGCAATCCGCTTCATGATGCTGTCATTTAGCTCCTTGTGCTCCTTTATTTGGAATTTCTTTTCACATCTTGATTGCCTGGAAAAGTCCAACTTGTTGCCCTCTACATAATCTTAATTTTAGCCTTGGCTTGGCAGAATTAATTTCCTATTTGCTTATGCTACTGTGATAAGTGGTCTGTGCATTTACTACAATACTTAACTAAATTTTATTGCATCATTTCTTTACTTCTGTTTCTCCCTCCGGAATGAATGTTCTTGAGATCAAAAATATCTTAACCATCTTACTGTCTTCCATGACAACATAATGCTAAGTACATAGTGCAAGTTTGCAAAAATCTTCTACGTAAATGAATAACTTCCGAATTATGCTGTTTTAAAGTCAATGCCCGTGGAGGATTACGTAATGGTCAGCGTGAGCGGGAACACTCAGCTGAACTAAGTCAGTGCGGTTCTGGGCATGGAAGACCCACCTGAGGACTCTTGCCATGGCGTAAAAGGAGAGCAGGAGGGAAGCGTGTATGCTGCTGATTTTCCTGGAAGAACGTCATTGTAGCTACTTTTCTTTGGTGAATTTCAGCGGTTTTTCTTCAAAGGAGTTTTGGCTGTTTTTCTTTCTCCAGGAGTTTCAATCCTCGTCTTCACCTTGGACATTTTCTCCTGACTTCTAGGGCAGATCCATCAGCCTTCCGGAACAGATTTCTTCAGTCTTTCGGCACAAATACAGGCTTGCGTGGGACTTTGCTGTGGGCTCCAAGCCCTCGACTGGATCCTTCAGGTCTCCAGCGTGCAGACAGGCGTTTTGCACTCTTCTGTGCTCGACTCTAGTAAGCGCTGATACAATGCCCGAAGAAAGAAGAAAGTCTGAAAATCAGCTCTGTAAATAAGATCATCGATTAAATAAATACCATAAAATATTTTCTCTCGTTCTAACTGTTGGATTTTGTTTAGTCATAAAGTTTTTGGGGGCTGGGTTTAGTTCAGTGGTTAGAGTGCTTGCCTAGGCAGTGCAAGGCCCTGAGTTCAATCCTTGGCACCAGAAAATTTTTTAAAATAAAAATAAATAAATAAAAGTAATGCTTTATTTTTCGTGGTCTTTTTTTTTTTTTTTTTTGTGGTACTGGGGATCGCTGTGGTCTGTTTTATGTTACTTTTAAAAAAATAATGGCGATAGATTCATGTATTGCCAATCATAAATCTTTTGCTGGGGTGTCATTATGGCTATTGACTCAAGAATTAGCTGATCATTCCTTATAATTTGATATAAGAAAATAAATCAGTGACTATTATAAATGATTAAATTTTTATGTCACTTTGTATTGGTAGATCCAAGGATGGATATATATATATATATACATATATATATATTACTTATATATACATATATATACATATATGTATATATATATGGAATTTGCATACATGGTTTTAATAAAGGTGTGTTCTTCTCTTCACAAATAATGGGGAAAGAAAAATAAAACTTCAGTTGTAGGATATTTAATTCAATACATCTTATTTGCTTAGCAGGACAAATTCTCATCAGTGCGTTCCCAAAGTGTAAGCATGATTAGTAAGATAGTGGGCTCCCAGAGATAGTATCTTCAGGTCCATATACAGAAGTATACAATGTACAGATGTTTATAATTAATCATTATTTGGAATGGCTAGTGGTTTGTTCTGTACTCCTTAGAATAAAACTGCAATAACTTTTCTGTGTATGTATCACCTGAGTAAACAAATTTTAAATGTGTAGAAACCGACAAATCAGAATTTCAATTTATTAATTGGGAGCTTTTGCTTTCCCACTGTCTAAATCAGTGAAGCTTTTGTAAAGATATTTATATTTGGCTTGATGGACCTTGCTTATGTAACAAATTGTAGTTGCATAATCTGTGTTTGAAAGGAGGCTTAGGAGGTTTCTCTTGCTTCCTAAGAGACTCTCAAGTTGTGCAGAAGGGAAGTGCTGAAATGTCCAAGAATACAGTATTCCTATAGGGAATTTTTAAAAGGTCTTCTCTTTTTTCCATTTCAACAAGTACAAAAACATTCCCACATCTGAATATCCCCAAGGAAGACCAGATGATCATAAGATGGATGTAGGTTTAACCCTCTTAATGTTCACTTGTTCATTACTAGAGTCCAAGTTGATATGAGTGTGTGCATTTCCGTAACACTAACATAATAAATGAGTGCTAACCTTTTCTGAATGCTTACATTGATATACCTATTGGATATTTCTTCCTTCTCCTTTTATACTTTTTAGAGGTGAAACATTTCTCTGAGAAATTGTCACCTTTTATTCAGGGGAAAGGCATATGGTATAACCAATTAAACAGTATGCATATTTACCATGAGCACTTCTAATTCATCTGAGTGTTACATTTGAGTAGAAATTCTACCCTCATCCCGAGAAAACAAGTTTCTATGAATCATAAGAATCTATGAAGTATGTTCCTCAGTGTTTCCTCCTTACTAGATTGTGATACCTAGGCTCATCAGTTGGTTCTTCCTAGCTACTTCTATCAATTCTATCATTTGTAATCCCCACCCCCTTTAAAATATCACACAAGTCAAGAAAATCTAGTGACAGGGCAGATTTCAAAGGATCAGACTTGAAGACTGAAGTTTATATTCAGAAGGTTTGCTGGAGATTTTCATGGGAACCTCTAGGAACGTGGCTGAAATAATACTGAACAGAAGGTGAGCTATAGTGCAGTTGCGACAGTGGCCATAGATCATCCTACAGGAAGCCCTCCATGTGGGATGGCTTTTCACAATTTTTAGTGTCTCTATGCAAAGTTCCAGTCTTTTATAATCCAGTATCTGCCAGGCATTAGATACAGACCACCCTTGGGGAGGGCGTGACTTTGGGTCAGTTTACTCTCTTTGCCCAACACCAGTTCCTGGAAAGAAATTAATCTGAGAGCTATTGACCACCAATACTCCCAGCAATGCAAGAAATGAAGAAGCGAGTGCACCCGTCCTAAACGGGAAATTGGGCAGTGTGGAGACGCTCATGTGTTTGGTGAAACACTTGTGATATCAGCTGAGAGAAATGGTTGACTTGAGTGTTATAATATTAAAACTAATTAAGTAAGCGAATGCTTGTAAGCAGTGGATGACATCCAAATTATTCTATAGAATGGTTATCTTTATCGTTAAATATCTTTAGGAAAGCCAGCCTCTAATTTCCCACTGAGACCCTAGGGAGGTTTTAGTCAAGATTATCATTAGCTTTAATGAGAATAATTTGTACAGAATCCCATGTGTTAGTGAAAGAAGAAAAACATCTCCGCATGCTAAACTTTGAGCACTCCTTTCATTATCTCACTCTTTAATACAAAACTGTTCTGTTTGTGAATATTTTAAACAAATAACATTGAAGAGTTTTTATACTTTTTGTTGTTTTATCCCTAATAGATTTTCAAATAGATTTTCAAATATTTTCAAATATCTGGATTAGAAAGTATAAGTAAAGAGAATTACTCTATTAAATATTAAAAGGCGGAATTCTAAGGATAAAACAGATGTTTTGAAATTGCTTAGGGTGCAGAAGAGGCTAGTAGTTGCGTGATTTAAATTTTGATGTTTATTGACACAATTATTGCCATGGAAAAAGATAAATCCAGATGTTTGGTGAGAATAAAAGAGTGACAAAGTGATGTAATTGAATTGAACAAGTGAAATTTAGTAGTTGAATGAACAGGTCAATTTGCACTTAAAACTAAAAGATCAATTGGCATGTGGATGAGTGTCGTAACAGATGGTATGATACATAGTCCCGTTTCAGTCAGTTAACAAGTAAAGGACAGACGCACTCAAGTTGCTGAGCTATTGCATAAATAAAAATGTCCAGGGTTGTTTCTCAGACCTTCAAGATTTACAAATTACCATTATAGATATTTCTCTACATAAATTGCCTTAAATAACTTACTGATGTTTATAATTCAGAATGCTAGTATTGTTTTAACTATAGTTAACTCATCCTTATGGTTTGTTTGTTCAAGGAAACAAATTATCTTGCTCTACACTGATTTCATTCCTTAGTCCACTAGAATGATGACCCTAACAAAAGTGAATACTTCAATGTTAATTTTTATGGTAAGAGACCCAGCTGCATAAGACATTGGATAAAGAGAAATGACAAAATTGTTGTGTGTTTATTGATGTTTTGGTTATCAATTGACACTTCCCTTACATAATTTTATACTAAATTTATAAATTTTATGCTATCTAAGCTTCCTTACTCTTTATGCCTAGGTCATAAATTTGATCTATTTTGTTTTCCTAAAGAAAAATGGATCCCAGGATGTGTATTATAACTCTATACCCTGGTTAGGAAGCTTGTAGTTTTATATATTGATAACAAATGTACTGATAAAAATTATTGACTGATAGAAAAATAAAATATATTAAAATATATGTGGAAAAATTTTTGTTAACTTTAACTGACTGACAAAAAAATGTGTCCCCATTACTGTACTCACAAATCAAATAAAAATTTGAACAAAAATTAAAAACATTAGAAATATTAAACAAAGGTCCCATGGAGCAGAACCATTCAGGGAGCTACTAGCTGAAGACACAAATCATCAATGAACTGTTCCACCCCAGAGGGATAAATGTAGTATGTAGTTTTAAGAGATGATTGGTGTTTCAATGCCAAGGAATATATATTATTGTCATCTCTGAATTCTCTGAAAAGAAATGTGCAAAAAGAAAAGACAAACATTTTAGAAAACTTGCATAACTAGAAATGTTGATTGAACAATACACAGCATAAGTACCCAGATAAAATGCAAGATATATTTGAGATATTTAGCCAAAAGAAAGGAATGATAATATACTTTCTGCCATTTATCAAATTAAAATGCAAAGAAGGAAAGAGACTCTAGAATAAGAAATATTGACAAAAAATGCTTTTCAGAGTTGAAGTTAAATATTTATTCTCAGATGGGGGAAAATAAAATCTGTAGAAAGATAAAACAAGTCTAAAACTCAGTGTTCTGAACTATAGAACATCAAAGATAGAAGTGACATGAAAATACTTCAGAAAAATGACATATAATTGGGTGGATATTAGATTTCTCATTAGGAATAATAAATGCATGACTGAAATGAAATATTTTCAAATTGCTGGCAATAAAATTTATAGCTTGATAAACTATTATTCAAAAATAAGCATTAAAGATAGATATTCAGAAGCATAAAATCAAATATAAACTGTTGCTCATAAACTCTTACTGAAACACATACTAACAGATGTACTTCATCAAGAAGAAAATTGAATTTAAAAGGCGCATATGAAGAGTCTAGTTAGCAGAACAATTGATCAAACTCTCAAAAATACTGATATTGCTAAGAAACCTAAAAGTAACTATTTTTGGTTCTCTTATATGAGAACACTCGAATATAGACAAATAAAAGACTTGAATACAGATAAATAAAAGAATATAGATAAAATAAATAAATAAAAAGAGAGATGGTGGAAAATATAGAGATAGCTTTTTGGAGATGGGAGAGGGTGGAGGAAGGGGGAGGATAGAGAGATAAAGGAACCAAAAATTGCCAAGGTATATGACATATGACATGTAAGTACCAGTGTCCCAATATGAATGTGCCTATTATGTATTGTAAGTATACACTAATAATAAAAAAAAACTATAACACTAAAAAAAGAACAAAGTAGAACTTAACTACTGAAACAGTAATTAAAATTACAAAAGAGATATACCTGAGGAAAATGTAATTGGTTATATACATCCTCGATTTTTGAATGATGATAGCAACATTGGTTAACCTCAGAAATTATGAGGAAGATATAAGATTAAATTTATGTTAAAATTTAAAGAAGATGAAACCACTACAACAATAAAAATACATCATTTAATTTCTAAAAGTGGAAGTCCATTTTTATCAAGCCAGCTGAATATAGGAAAGTAAAAGAATATGAGGTACTATGAAAAATATATTAAGTTAAAAAATAGAACAAACGTAGAAATAAATCCCACTCTATTAGCAATCAGAATAAGTGTAATGCACTAATTATTTATATAAAAAGACAGATTATTAAATTTAATTTAAAAATAAGTAAATAGCAAATGATAATGCTTCTGAAGAGTAAAGGTAAAAATTAAGGAATAATAAACATTATTCTATACACACAGTAATTAAGAGGAAAGGAATACCAATCAAAATGGCCAACATATGAATGCAACTGGGCAGAACCAGAAGATACTAAGAAATACATATTCATGGCCACGTACAACTACTCTTCTTCAGAAACTGATGAAGCAGCAAACAAGAACATTGTAAAAGGCTACTGAAAATGAGGAGTATTTAAAACTGAGGTGTTTGTTGGTGAGTATGATTTGGTAGAGCCATTTTTGAGAACAATCTAGTGACATTCAGTTGAAAATGGACAATATGTACATACTAGTAATTCTGCTTCTAGATATACCTCCTAGGGAGATTACTGCGCATGTTCACAAGCACACATGTACAAGAATTCCACTCTACATCAACATAGATAAATCAATTATTTGTAGAGAAATGGATACACTTTGAGACCATAATGTTAAATGAAGTAAATCAGACACTCAACTTAAATAACTCATGGTTTTTCTTACATGGGAAAGTTGAATTACAAATAAACTGCAAAATAAAAGATAATAGGAAATGGGGAGATAGATCTTTCTTAAATGGGAAAGGGATCAAGAGATGGAGGGAAATGGAGGAAGGAGGGGGAAAAGAAACGAAAAAAGGAATAAAGATATGTACACGTACCAACTCCACAGAAGGAATGTAAATATTATTGTATGTTATTTTTCTTATTGCTGAGACAAAGTGCCCAACGCCCAAAGTTAAAGGAGGAAAATTTTACTGTAGCTTACAATTTCTAGAGATTTCAGTCCATAGTCAGCTGGTTCCAAGGCAGGGCAGCAGGCAAAGGGTCATTGCAGAGGAGAAACAGTTCATGGCAGAGCAGGCAGAAAGCAGCAAAGCAATGAAGTAGTGAACCAGCAGTCTGACTCTATTATCCCTTCCAGGCTACCCGCCTGGTGGGTGGTGCTAACTACATCTATCTATTCTACTTCCCATTATCCACTCTCAGAACTATGCCAAACCAATCAGTGGACTCATTTAGTAATCACACACCCTTAATCCAGCATTATACCCGTATCCAGCATCATATCCTCAATCCCAGCAATCCTTAGATCCAGCCACCTCTGAAAAGCCCCACCTATTACTGCACCAGGAGGATGCTCAGATACGAACCACATCAGTTATGTATCACAAGCATGCACTAAGAGAAAAAGGAAAAAAAAAAAAGAATTCCTCCCTTCGCATTACTTTAGTAGTAAAAGCTGCAAACAACTTAAGTGCTATCTAATAGAATGCTCTCTATTACTTAAAAATGTGTGAACCATAAGCTTCTGTACAATATGGGGAAAATTTTAAAAGGAAAACATTTGAGACATCAAAGTAAATTTCAGAAAATAGTCTTATACTTCTTGTATATATTAACGTACAAATACTATGTCGTATTTAAAGATACTGGCAAAAGTAAGAAAAAGCTAAATCTTGATTATAAAGGGGCTAGATGACATAGAGGAATAAGAGGATATGAAAAACATTGTTTTTCCATTTGTGGTGGGTGGTAGATAGATTTGTGTTTCCATATTTAAAGTGTATGCATATGAAACTTAATTCTAAAAATATTTCTTCTACATCAGTAATATTCAAGGTGCTGAAATAAGTATAGCATTAGCCATATTTAAATTAATATTTTCAAACTTTAAGGAAATTTGTAGCATAATAAAATATACTCGGATATTGTAGCCACATGTAACATTGATTTAGCATTTTCAAGTTTCCAAAACAGGGTCCTATAAGTCTTTATGATGTTTACTGAACATCTGCTAAATGCCAGGCATTACAATAGTTCTGAGGATTGCAAAAATATATGACAGTTCTAGTTATAAAGAGCTCAGTCTACCCAGCGATACAGATAAAAATATTTGAAAATTTGTACAAGTTGGAAGAGGAAAAGGCTAAGAAAGGAATCTGAAGTGGAACATTGAGTAGAAGAGTGGGTAGTGTAGAAATTTTGAGGAAAGGAACAAATGGTTACGCATTTCTTAAAAGGGGACATTCTATATACCAGCTACATAGAGGGGGTTCGACATTAGAAAAACTAATTTATTTAATGGGAAAAGGACTTATAACATGATCTTATTAGTCTTATATAGCCTTAACAGTACATATCGGGAAACAATAACAAATAGATAAGGTAAAATAGTAAAGGCATTCCCATCCAAAATAAGAAGAAGGCAAAGATGCTAATGGTCACTATAATTATTCATATTGCTTTAATAGCTCTATGTCATGAAATAAGACACTGAGTTGGATAAATGTAGCAGAGAAAAAAATTGTTTTCTGTTATCTCAATATTCAGGAAAACCAGGAAATTTGACTAAAATGTTCAAACTGAAAAGAAAAGTTGTTAAAATGGTGGCATACATAAAAAAAAAACCCTTTCCTTTTATACTACAGAAACAGGATGTTAAATCAGAAGCATTGACTAAAATCCAAATGATAATGTACTGTGTGTCACATCAACAAGCTGAATTTTCAAAGAAGGGATTTTCGAACCTGCTGGGTGAGTCATCTCTATCAAGGACCCAAAACAGCCAGGGGGCTGGAGGTTCAGCAGGGTTTTATGTGGAAGACAGGTCTGGAAAAGATGTGCATTCGCAGTCATATCTCCCACCCAAGGGGAAGGGTGGGCATTCAGTGACCCACTTCCTCGGTTCTAGTGAGAAGTTCTCACCAGGACTGCTCAAAGAGATCGATGTGTGCCTCTCGCAGCTGTGCGGCGTCATGGATCAGTTTTGATTTGTGCTTCTGAAAAAGATCATAGCTGGCAGTTAGATATGTCTTGGTGTCTAAGTTTTTCCAGTAAAATAGAGGGAAAACAAACATCGTGTCCTCTTTTTCCTTCCCTCCTTCTTCTTCTTAGTTAGCTCTGGAGCTGTTATTTTAGATCTTGAAATGACTCATGGTATTGGAGAAGCTAGAAAGACTCTGGGCTCCCGAAACTTAGGAAGCCACCATTCCAGTTCTAAATGGTGTCCACTCGGATTTATTTCAAATGAGAAAGGAATGAAACTATCTTGCTATTTTAAAGGTATTTACTGAATGATTGTGCCTATAATTCTTATTTTGGCTGATGGTCATATCCCTTTGGAAATTTTGCTCTTAAAGATTGATTGCCCCAAGTAGGTACAAACCAGAGAGCAAACATCTAAAATTCTGAACTTTTAAATTTGAAAGAGCCAAATGAAGTCTCAAACATAAAAATTCCATTTGTCCTCTTCTTCTAGAGAAAGATCTGAGTCAGAGAACGAAAGAAGGATTTCTGAGATGAGCCTGGCTTTCTGGGCCAAGCTGCACAGCACGGACGGGGAACGGGGGGCAGTGGCGCTCTAGAGATGTTGGATAGGGGAAGCTTGTGCCATGTTCCCTGTCTGTTAAGTCCCAGGCTTTGATGGTCAGAAGACACAGAGGTGTACAGAAGGTACACCGAGATGGGTGACTGAAGTGTCACAGACAGAAATTGCTCCAGCATTCTGCTGAGTTTCCTGTGCCCTCAGAGTTATACAGAAGAACTGAATGGTTTCTTCACGTTCCCAGGAAACCTGTGAAAGAAAAGAGGGTGAGGGAAGGGCTGTAGAGATTGCTGCTGGATTCTCCAGTACAGTGGTTTTTACAAGAGGCAACCATGGGGGAGAGCTGTGTGGAACAACTTTGGAGGAATAACCATGGTTAAGGGCCAGAAAGATCCGTACCTTTCAGTCATGAGTTATGAGCAAGTAGGCAGAAGCTATCGCTCAGTGAGCAGACAATTTCCTCACACTTACCCAAGTTAAATTTTCTGGGTACACAGAATGTCTTGAGCAATTCATACCTGCATGTATAAATGAACTAATAAAGTAAAAAATGGAAGATAGAAGCATTAAAGATAGTTAAGAGAACAATTCTCAGAGAAAGCTGGATTAGATTGTGACTGTCTGGAGAGGGTCTACCCCCTACGAAAGGCAATGTTTCTTTTTCAGAAGCAAGATCAAAGTCATATTTTTTAAAACTGAAAATTTAATCATATAGCCTCTATATTTTAAATGAAGAAAAATAACCATCTCTATATAATAATAAAGTTAAAGTGTCTTGGGAAGTTAATTTTTTTCTAAGTTTCCCTGCATTCCTGTAAGTGGCACCAGATAGATGGTATTTAAGATCACTTTGCAGAAAGAAAAATTATCTCAGAACTATATTTAGCTTCAAGTAATCTTTAATGAGCATTAAGTATGCCATAGAACAAAAGGCGGTGGTTTTACTTTCTGTTTAGGTTTGTAACTTTCATTTTAATTATTTTGTTTGTTTCTTAGAATCAGTGTAACCTAATTATTCCACTTTAATTTAGGATGATTGTGAATATCACTTTCTTGCATTTTCTTTGCTAAGAGTTCGGTCAGATCAATTTGTGTTTTCAGGTATTTGCTCAAGGGCATTCTAAGAATGACAATATTTTCTTACATGATATCCCACTAGCTAAATGAATATTTTCCATATAGTTCATTTCTCTCAGGGAAAAAATATCCCCAGTCTATTCCATAATCTTCAGTTGATTGGAAATCATTAGAACAATAAATATATTTTCTTAGACATCGTTACGAGGTAATCCTACAAAATTAAAACTCTGGTACCAATATCATGATTTTTACCTAACTGCTTTCTTTAACTTTTGCAGAAATAAATCTAGAATCCAAAACTGAATATGAAGATTTTGCAAGTCTGAATGGTCAATAGATTGGGGTGTGGAAACCTAATGATCTCCCAAGAAATCCATATAAATTCTTGATCTAGCATGGGGTCCCCTTGCCTGTTAACTGCACTTTTCTTATAGAAGTTTCTTAATAGATACTGGTTGCATCAATAGGTTACTAGAAAGGTAGATAGTTGGATGAACATATAAAAGAGAACAGGAAAATTTATCATGAATTACAAATCCTGAGTAAGGAAGACTAAAGAACCTCCTTCTGGGTTATCTGCAGGCGGGGAACTCTACCAAGCAAAGAATCTGTCCCTAGTATTTTTTTTTCCTGCCCTGACTGTTTCAACTCCTGTGCAAGCACAGAAGCTATCTGGAGAGCTGGGAAGGATGAGTATAGATAGAGGTAGTCTCATTAAAACCTCTGTAAGACTTGAAACCCAAGAAGCAAAGCTTATAAACACTGTGAGTGAAATGCTCTTCCCCACTGACTCCCGAAGGATGGCAACATTTTAACAGATGGACCCGGCACACTGAGTTTATCCTTGACCACGTATAATATATCCTGAAACTAATAGAAATATTTGAGAGACAATTTACGTGTGATTACAGCCTTCAGTGACAAGTGTTGAGGGTTGGAACCCATACATTTGAATTTTCCTGCTAATCTGACTTAATTACAGTACCAGGACCAAGGCCATGCCCTGTAAGACCCTGAGAGTAAGTGCCTCTTTAACTTTTGAACCTTAGCTATCTTGTTTTGCCCTACTTCTAGCCTTGGCTAATTAATACCCACTAGCTTATGATAACCACAGAGCCCAGGTTAAAGTAATTCACGGTTCTTTATAGACATTGGTAAAGCTTCTGTTATATGCAAAATGGCAAGGCTAAAATACTGACCATAGGAAATTCCTTTCAGTGGAAAATGACTCAGTGCATTTGAACTATATCCCCAGATAAACGCTTGCTATTTTAATTCTTACTCAATTAACTTTTCAGACATTGACTGATGCCCCTTCCTAGTAGTAGCTAGAGAGTCGAAGATCACAACTCAGCCATTGCCTTTGGAAGCATAGCATTTATTTATAATAGTAGGATTATTTTTCCCTCTGTAATGGTAATAAATATACACTGACCCATCTCCATTCTCTCACTTCATTTTGTGACTAAGAAGAAAATTTGAATAAAAAACTTTGAAAGCTATTTCAAAATTAAAAAAGTTTTCAAGTGGTATATGGCATATGCCACACTGACAGGCAAACTTACATACTTTGGAGCACCACCCGGAAAAGCTGTAGGTTCACTTATTCAGAGAATGATGTCAACTCAGACTCATCTTGATGAACGTAGGCTGGTGTAGGACCTTCTTTTAAAAATAGAATTGTCCTGACTAATCTGTTATGCTGGCAACAGTTCTAAAGACTATAGAGTGTTACTTGTGAAGATTTGAGCAAATGAAGACAAGCAAAGACACACTGCTTCTCCTAAAGTGCCTAAGATATATCTGTCATTCAGTTAGAGCTGCAAAGAAATTTCATTTAGGTTTTAATTTTTGATGCATAGTTCACAAAAGGAATTTGTTTCACTTCAAAAATAATTCATCAAATATCAGACAATAGAATGCATGTTTTTTATGCCACAAAATATTTGATTGTTTTCTGACAATGTATTCCCTCTTGGAAAAAACAGAACCAAAGCCAAACTTTGTTCTCTAGCTTTCCTAACAAAATCCTTACATTTGTCCCTGTGGAGATAATCAAATTATCATGGGTAACTTTACCAATGATATGTTGACAGCATTTTAATGTATATTTAAAGGGTAGATATTTATTTCACTAATATCCACTGCAAGCTAGTTTCATACTGAAATGTTTGAACCATTGTTGCATTGACTTTCTACTGAAACTCACAAGTGTAGATTTGGTGTTGAAAGAGCAGAGAAAGTTACTTTGGCCTGTGGCAGACATTTGCATCATCCTTATGGTATGATGAGAAAGGGCCTCACTGAGTCACGTACACTGAACAAGTTCGTGATTACCACATTAGGGGAGAAGATCCAAGAATTAGAAAAGATTGAGTAGGAAGAGTGAGGAAAGGAGGAGGAATAAGGATGGGATAATTGTTCTGAACAATATTTGCACTTACTGTCAGAGCTTCAATTTGACTTAACACTGGTGTGAGAGAGCTGACTTCTACCAGCTCTAGGAATTGACTGTGGCTTGTTTGTGTCCCCGCCCAGCTCTGTGCTCAGCTGCATCAATTGGTAGCTTTAAAAAGAGCAGAGCAAGAGCTTTAGCTCAGTGCTTAGAGTGTTTGCCTCACAAGCGGAAGGCCCTGAGTTCGATTCCTGGTACCAAAAAAAAAAAAAAAAGAGCGGAGCAGGAAAGATTAAGCCGCAACAGAAAGCAAGTGCTACAAACCCTGGCATTTACTTCCTTGAAGAGCCAGTTGTTAATTGTTTAACACATCTTAATTATTAACCTGGAAACGCTCAGTGAATATTAAGTTTTATAATGCATATTCCCTGTGTCTGTTGTTTTGTTTGTTCCCTGCTGTTTGTGAAGTCCACTCATGTTATCATGAGACGTGGCAGAGCATTCATTCTCATTGCTGCACAATATTCTATTATCTACTTGTTTATTCTACTTGTGATGGAAATTTGGAATGAGAAATATTTATTATTGAAACATGTTTGCTTCCTTTGCACTGCTATCTGTTAAGTCTCAGCATCAAAGATTTTGGGAGTTTGGAAGATCTCTTGAAAGAACTTTCTTGGTAAATATATACTCATATGAATTAATCTCTACTTTTGTTCAACTTTTGCTTTATATATCATGTTTTATTTTCCACCTCCAGCAAGTGTACTGGCACAAATTTAAACTGGTTGTATATGTGAACCTTTGGGGCATATATGTGAATTTAAGCAGGCTTTTGCGGTCTCTGAGTGAAATTAGTAAGAAAGTTGTCTGACTCTAAAGTATCTTAGAATTACTTAAAAAGTAGGCCTTTAATAAACCACAAAAATTATACATTTATATAAATTTAATCATATCTGAAAATATTATCTTTGTCCCACAACCAATAACATCAAATAAAAACCATCACTTTCTTTGATCTTTTTAATTAAGTTGAATAAAAGTCTCATAGAGGCATTATTTTGTCTTTTAGAGTTCTCTATTACTTTGTGTTTTTTTAAAATATAAATAAGAGTGGGCTTCAGTGTCAGTGTTAAGTAAAGGCATCAAGCTTATATTTAATAATATTGTTTTCTATATACTTTATGTACAAATCACCTTCAGAATTACATGTTTAGACAAAAAACTAAATATTTTAAAGAAAATAAATGAGTAATATTGCATGTAGAATAGAGATTGAAAATGTGAAAAAAAACCCTGAAGATTTGAGTTTTCAAACCCTGATAATTCAGCATGAATGGATAAGAGAAACATAAAGTTAAAAATTACATCTAATCTTCTAGATTTTTACTTAGCAGTCATAAGATGGAGGTAGAATGGATAATTCTTTGAAATAACAGATATCATTAGTTTAATTTACAGTAAACATACTTTTATAACTTACAGGAAGACTCATTCAAAGTTAAAGAATTCTGGGGACTCACTTTTTAATCAGCAAATTATCTTATTGGAAGAGTAAACAGAGCATCCCTGACAGGCTATTATTTTCTATGGATAAAATGGATGCCACTCAATATTCAATGGCATAATTCCTTGCTTGTTTTCCGATCACCTTTACAGTATCCTTCCCTTATCACTTTAATACAATTATAACGAGTTTTAGCATCTACAAAAGGTAAAAGGCAAATATCTAGAAAAATAAAATGACTAAATTGTGGGTCTTAATAGTTATACAGGCAACAAAAAAAGTATTTAGTTTTTTGTAAAAATTTGATACAAAAAATGGCCTTTGAAAAAAATTATGTCAGCAAAATGAAAGAAAACAACAAAAGCAAACATGCATATATTTCTATTGTACATCGTTTCTTTAGAGGCACCAATAGATGAGGATACAGTTACAGTATTAATACTCCACAAAACAGAAAATAAATGTAGTAAGACACATAGAAAAGTACCTGGATAGGACAGTGACAATAAAATTGATTTGCTTACCAGTTTGTTCTCTGTTCATTTAAAGCAATGAGATCCAAAATAGAAACTCACCAATGCCTTAAAAGTGATTGATACATTACTGTTGCTAATTATAATACTAATGGGGATATGTCATTTTGTTTATATAACATAAAATTATTTCTGTTTAACAGATAAAGAAGGTCGGAGTATTTTTGTTTTTATGAGTAAGGGCACATAGTCACTTACAGCTAGTGATAAGTTCTACAGGTGCAGAAGAGCTGAGAAGTTTTCCTTATGCAACTGAAGGTGCATATTTACTTATGGCTAATGATAACTTGGGAATTTTCCTAGTTAAAATATTGAGGTTCATAGTTCAGTTTTATTATTTTAGAAAATTAAGATGAAGAATATTTTAATTACAACATAGCTACCATATCCTGAAAATTTATAACCAAATGCATTTTCATCTCTGGCTACCACTCTTGTCTGTAAGAGCCATGTAAAATATGCTCATTATAGGTACCTACATGTACTAACTAGAGGTGATTTTTATATATATTTCATGAAGATGTATAAAATTTTCAAGTTGTTCTGTACTAATTTTTCCACTATTGGAGATCAAACCCAGGGCCTTGCACATGCTAGGCAAGTGCTCTATCCCCAAGATAAGTTTCTAGAATAATTGCACCTAGAATGTACATTTTTATGAAAAAATTACATATGAAATGACAAGAAAGTTGTATATTTTCCTATACATATTTGTAGATGACAAACTGTATAGACCATCTAATGGATTTGGAAAACAAACTATTTCGTCTGTCCTGCACCTCAGAGTTTACCCTCAAAGTCTAGTATGACGCCTGGTCTGTATTGGTTATGTAATTACTACATGAATAAACGGATAAATGGCTGAGTGAACAGCTGTACTCAGTACACTCAGATTAAAATGCTGTATATTCTGTATTAAGGGTGAGCAATATAGTGGTTGCTCAGTTACTTAGTTTTGCCATTGATAGAAAATATTATCACTCACTTCCTGAGTGCTGTATTGAAAACACTGTATGCCCGTGCAGTACTTATAGATGTTCTGTGTGATGTTAGTAAGCATCTTCCTAGCAGTAGTCTTATTTTTTTTTTACAAACATCTTGCTAATAGTATTTTCATGTCCATTACTGTGTAAATTTTTCTACCTTTAGATTTACTGATGATCTGAGGGCTTACATTTGGATTTATGTTCATTTTTTTCCCCAACAACATGTTTTTTAAATTGGAGTAATAGATGCCTTTTGGGAATTGACTTACAGTAAACTTAACCCAGGATTAACTTCTGAAGTAAATTTATTCCTTGAGTATACAGATTTTTTTTAACTAATTTAATTCTAGCTGCAGAGGAAAGCTGGTAACGGATTTGATTATTTATATTAAAACTACCCTTAATCGTTCTAGAATATTATTATCATGATATTGTATTCATTAATTTTGTGGGCTGATTTATAAAACATATTATCATTCCAAGTAGTGTACATGTCAGTAGTTTCCAATTTTTGTTGTGGCAAAATAAAGGTAATTTTCTCATTTTAATAATTTATAAGTGTACAGTGCAGTTGCATAAATATATTCCTACTGTTCTACAACAATCACCACTATTTATTTCCATAACTCTTTTGTCTTGTAAAATTGAAACTTCATAGCCATTGAACAATAATTCCCCATTCTACTCCCCTTCCCAGCCCCTCGCAACTATCATTTTGTTTTCTGCTTCTGTGATTATTATCTCCTCTGCCCTCATATAGCTGGAATTATGCAATATTTGTCTTTGTGACAGGTTTATTTCATTGAGCGCAATGTCCTTATTGAAACCACTGCGTACTACTGGGAGTGTAAAATGGCACAGCCATAAAAGTATGGTGGCTCCTCAAAACATTAAAAGTAGAATTACTGTATAACCCAGGAAAATGATTTTTAGGTATATACCCAAATAATTTAAAACAAGGCCTCAAAGAAAAGTCTGTACAAGCATAGTCATAGCTGCATTATTCACAAAAGCTAAAACGTCGAAGCAAGTCAGATGTTTGATGGATGACAAATGGATGTGTAAAATGTGGCACATGCATACACTGGGTATAATTCAGCCTCTAAAAGGAAGAAATGTTCTGACATATGCTACGATATGGGTAAAACTTAAGCTAGTACTTTCTTTTTAATATTTTGGTTTGTATAGTTTTAATTCTTAGGATAGAGTAATGGAACCAATTAAAATTTGGAATTTCTGTAGTAGTCTCAGTATACTGATATTATATTTTACCTCATAGCAGTAAAACTTACTCATTTTATTAACTGAGTTTTATTAACTGAATTGTCATATTATTTATAGCTTGCTAGTATAACGTTCACTGTTTCTTTTTCTCCTGTTTTCCTCTCCCTTTCTTCATTATTAACCCATCTTATTTTATAAAAGATTTGATGTAGCATAGACTATTTCATAAAAATCAAATGTATAAATAATTAATTACGCTTAGGTGCCAGTGAAATATACTTTAGAATAGACAATCAAAAATGCAGTTAGACTTCAAATTCTGGAAATTTACTCAACTTGAGGAGTATATTCGGCTTCGAGATTTGCAGTGTCTGAGGAAAACGCTGATCATTCATATAAATTTCAGTTTCTGAGTACACATCATCTTCTCATGCGAAGTAGTTTTTTTCCAATCATTTAATCTTAAAAATGCTTCTTATATGTGACATTTTTATTGAAGCCCAAGTAATACAGAAAGACAACACACACAATGTGAGAAAAAAAAAAAGATGCCAATTTTAATTGAGCTAATAATCCAGTTCTTGAAAAATGCCTACTATGAGTCATTTCTGTAGAGAAAGAGATTTTCATTCTACTGTATTCAAATCTCTTTGGCATATGCTGAAAATATACACAGAAGTTATTTCCAGACAGTTCTAATTACAGTTGTTTTTGTTGGTTGATTTTGGTATTTGTACAGCTCCCCTGATTTCTTCTGCAGCAATGAGAGCATCATCTACATCTTTGAATTCAGTGGCCAGAAACTAGTGTCTGGAGGGCCACTTGACATGTGTTTCTGTTTTTGCAAAACCGAAGCCTAAAATTGTCAAACAGTTTAGAACTGATAAAAGTTCTTGTCAAAATATTTATTCATTATTAACTCACAGATACTCTCTGTGATGCCATTCATGGTAATGTATTAAGTAAACAGGCCTTGGATTGTCTCTCTCAAGTAAAAATTGGCATTTTTGAGGACATTTCACCCAGTGGAGAAATTTAGCTGTATCGTGATCTACAGATCTCTTTATTTTTCTCACATGTCTCTCTGATACTTGAAGTATAATATGGCATTGTGAAATGAGTTCCTGTTCTTTTCATTCTACAACAGTCCTCTTCACTGGTCTTCTGGTAAATCTGGCAGTATTATCCTGCTTCCATCACACAGACACACACACACACACACACACACACACACACCCCTCTCTCTCCCTCTCCGTCTCATCCCTGCAATTCTATCATATCCTAAGGCTGCTTCCTGTGCATCCTCTATGATCCTTCTACTCTTCAAAAGTTCGTGTGAGTGAGTGCAAGGCTAGACAAAAGCTGCATTTCTTACTGGGACTTTCAGTCTTCAGGCATCACATCTCTCACATGAATGAAGCCCTCAAGGATGATGTGACAGCAAGGAGTCAACGTACAGATGGCCACAGAAATTTGTGGTTCGTATCTGCATGAACAGAGAAGAGCCACACAATGATTTTAAAAAGATGAAAGTAAGTTTATTATAAAAGTACAGCAGATATGAGCATATTATCACATAACGAGGCAGGGACAGCACCAAAGATGAAGGGGAATCCTCGGGAGAAGGATCTTGAATGAGATGGAAACTTCGGCAGGTGAGAGCGAAAAGGCCATGCCACAGCCAGTTTCCCAGTTCCAGAGGTGCTGCACTCGGACAAAAGTGACTGGGTGTCAACAGGCCTGTGTGGCTGGAAGGACCGTTTCCAGGCTTGACTAGCCTCTAGGAGCGATCAGTCCTTCGGGTGTCAACACTTATCTCTTGCACCCTTTTCCCAGGAGACAGCCTCTCTGCGGAAAGGCAGGTCACTTTGGCGAACAGGCACATTCCAGATGAGGCTCATCACTTTAACCCTTTTCCCTGACAGATGGCTAGAGACCTTCACCAGGACTGACAGCAGGCAACACGCAGGATAATTCCTAAAGATGAGAGATTTTTCCTGCTCTCTGGAAATATTCCTCTAACTAGCTGTGATGGGATTATTATTAAGATATTATACGAGAGAGAAAACTGGAAACAAAAATGAGAAATGAGCTTTACTCAATTTTTTTTCCTGAAAATGGACAGGAAACCTTTACTGAAAAGAGGTCCTGGTCTACCCACAGGGACACTCTCCTAACACACAAGAAGTCAGACGCAGCTTTGGCTGAGATGCAGAAGGCCTCAGGAATATTGAAGATAAATTAAAGATGCTCTGATGACAGACATAAAACAAAATGGGAAACGTACAGTTTATATTGGTAGTCGGAAAAATAAGGAAAGTTAGGAGTGATTTAAGAAAGTTGAAATCCTCGATTATGAGTTATTAGATTCTTGCCAAGGCAAAATATTTTTTCAAAATGATTGTAGAAGACAGAAAAGCAATTACATCCAAGATCTTTCCTAAAACAAATACTAAAATAGATTACTCTCCTGCTTGACAACCTTTATGATTTCTTTGCACTTAGAATCATTTCCCCTTTGACCACCTCCTACACCGACTGTGTTCCCTTCATTCTATCCTTTTCTTTCTTGACAAACCTTACTACTTTTAAACCTTTATTTTGTTATAATTATAGAGTGACATGCAGAAGTAAAATATAAAACAATTTACAAATGGTTACCCATGTCTCAATCCAGCTTCTCCCAGTGATAACATCTGACATAACTTTGGCACACTGTTACAAGCAGGCTTCAACACTGGCACAGACGGTAGACCTCATTCAAAGCCCACAGTCCAGGCACAAAGCAGATTCATCACAAGGTTGCCTCCTGCTGTTCATTTGCGATGGCAGCACCACACTTCCCCTTCCTATCCCTAAGGCCTAGTGCGCACGAATCTGTTTTTTATCCTACAATTTTGCCACTTCAAGAATAATGTGTAAATGGAATCATACAATATTGAGACTGGATTTGTTTTACCTAAAGTAGTTTCTCTGATATCCATTGAACCTGTCACCACACATCTATAACTCATTCCCCTTTATCGCCAAGCAATATGCCGAGATATGGATGTACCACAATTTATTTCATCCATTATTTGCTGAACATCATGTGGGTTGTTTCCAGTTTGGAGCTATTCCAAATGAAGCAACTTGACATTTGCATAAGCTTTGTGTGTGTGTGTGTGTGGAATTTAAATTTACATTTTTCTTAGACAAATGCCCAGGGTTTGCAATTGTGGGTTGTAGGAAAAACATATATTTAGATATACAACAAACTGCCAAATTATTTTCCAGAGTGGCCAAACTGTTTATATTTCCACCAGCAATGTATGAGTGATTCAGTGTCTTTCCATCCTTGGCAGAATTCTGCATTTGCCCTATTTTTGCCATTTTAAAATTAGTTACTTATTTCTTTATGTAAAAATTTTAAATTGAATGAATAATTACAAATATCATAACTTCATAAGAAATGTTTAAGGTGTCAGTTCTTGAAAGCCAAGATTAAATGTGACATTCACTCTTTGTTTTCAGAATACAAGCTAAAATAGTGAGATTAAAACTTCTATGTGTAAGTAATACTTTCATGGGTTAGCCATTGAATATTTGATATATACTCAATCCATCCTTTTTCATATTCTTACTATGATTCTAGATTTAAGTATTGATGATTTTTAGTAATATTTTGCAGTGTAAGATTTCAGTAGCTTTTGCTCACTCTTGTTTATTGCTTTGATCTCTAAATGAGGGTAACCCCAGAGTGCAGTCTTTGGGTATCATCTCTGCCTACACTGACACCCATTGATCTCATCGAGCCCTATTCCTTTAACTGCAGGTGTTATGTTGCTAGCTATGAAATGTGCGTTTCCAGCTGTGCCCTTCCTTAATTTCAATCTTATACATCCAACCTCTCCATTGAGATCTTTAACAAGCTTTCACACTTACCATGTATAAACCTAAACCCTGATCTTTCCTTCATACTATGTTTATTCCCCAGTCATTTCTGCATCAGTTCTCTTTTCTTAAAGTTATTCAGGTTAAAAAAAAACTTACAATCTGTATTGTCTCCTTACTTTTACTTTCACTCAAATCCAATTACCAAGAAAGTTCTGTAGGCTCTCCTTCCAAAATACTTTCAAAACCCAACCACTTTTCTCTCCACCTACCTCTACTGCTTCCTTATCCAGCCACCACTGCCTTTGATTACTATGAGTCTCTTAAGTGGTCTGTCTACTTCTGCAGTTCTTCGTGTCACTGTCAGAGAGATCCTTTTGAAGTAAAAGTCAATCTATGTCACTTCTCCACAGTAAATCATGCACTGCCTTCCCACAGCACTCAGAGTAAAAACTAAAGACCTTACAATGACTTAAGTCAGTCTTCAATGGGCTGACTCCTACCCTCAGCCACCATGTTGCTTCCTCACCTCATTTCCTGCTGTATTATATATTTGTATTTATTGTTGAATAACAAATTGCTACCAAATTGGTGACTCAAAACAGTACAGAATTATATCCTTACAGTTTTTATGAGTTAGGAGTCTCCATATCACTCAGTTGGGTTCTATGTTCGGGGTCCCATAAGGCTGCAATTCAGGAATCAGCTAGACTGCATTCTCATCTGAGAGAAATCCGCTTCGAAGTTCCCTCGGGGGTAGTGGCAGAATTCACCACTTTGAGCTTTGCAGTTACAAGATGTAGACACCTGTCCCTTACAGGCTGATGGACGGGAGCAACTCAGCTCTCTGTGACGCCATCTGCGGCTTTGTATGTGTGGTCCTCTCACAACATGATAGCTTACTTCTTCGAAGTCAGAGAGGGGAACCTCCCACTCCAGTCCTTTATGCTGGAGTCTTAAATAATGTAACTTAGTTATGGAGGCTACAGCTCACCACCCCTGCCACATAAGTAATCTAACCGAGGTAGAGACATGCCATCACCTTTCCTTTATGTGTTTGCCGGAACTAAATTCCAGACCCCACTTCTGCTCGAAGGAGGAGTCTATACTGGGTGTAAGATCAGGCGGCTGGGATTATGGGAGCCAGCTTCAAATTCCTCATAACAGACCTCCTGATGTCCCCATCGCTCACTCTACCCCAGCCACTGTGGGTGCTCATTTCCCCAAGCACTAGATCACTAAATCAAGTCAAAATTTAAGAGAAAGGCAGTGCCTGGAAAATGCTTGAGTAGGCACGAAGATAAGCAGATTAATAAGAGCTAAACTTGGTGATGAAGAGCAATTTGATGATACTTCATAAAATGAGGAAAATATCAAGCTGGTCATGGTGGTGCACACCTATAATCTGAGCACTTGGAAGGCTGAGGCAGGAGAATTGCTTTGAGTTCAACACCAGCCTGGGCCATATAGCAAGTTGAAGACCAGCTAAACTACATAGTGAGACCCTGTCTCAAAACATCAAACTAAATGAATAAGTATATTAAATAAAAGTATCTTCATATTAGAAATATGAACATGGTTTCAAAAGTACAGATATATATACATAATTTACATGAAAATTCAATTTTTTAGTACCTGTCTTACTAGCTCTGATGTATAAATGCATCTACCTTGTGGTGAAGGAATTAATTTTTGCCTGTTAATAAAAATCAGAAAACTGGAAGTTATTTCCAAAAGTAAGTATTTTAAAAGAGACAAATCCCTACAGATATCAGAGCAATTCAATTCAACGTGGAACTGTAAAAACATTCTTTGCAATTTTTAAGGACAAATACAAACTAAACAATTAAAAATAAGATTTAATTTTGCTTGTCGAAAATAAGAGACGATTCTGCAACTTCACTTTAAGCAATTACGGTACTTTAGAGAAGTTTCTGTGTTTCTCTAAAATGTATTTATATGTTCTTAAAGATAAAATAAGCCTCTTGACAGGCTTATACTCAGAAATATCTCTCCAGGGACTCAGAAGCGATCTCTTGAAAAGACAATCATCAGGGCAGATAGGGACTCTGTTTTCCAGTGTCTGTGAGACCCAGTTTCACCAAACTTTGCGTGGGAACTCACTTCTGGTTGTAAAACTACCTGTTGTGGACTGAATTGTGTCATGCTTAAATTCATATACTGTAGCCCATGAAACCCAATGAGACTGCATCTGGAGGTACGGTGTTAAGTAGGTAATGAAGATTTTAAGGAGGTCATAAGAAAGGGACCCTAATCCCAGCGCTACTCCTTTGCACAAAGAGGAAGAGGGATTTATCTCTTGCTCTCTGCTGGCTGAAGACACTGAGAGAAGGGGTTATCTGAAAGCCAAGAAGAAAGCTTTCCCCAGGAACCACGTTGGTCAGCACCTCGATGTGGGGCTTCCATTCTCGAAAACCGTGAGAACATGCATTTGTAGTACACACTGTCCTGACATAAAGATATGCGAAATATATGTTTCAAGTAGTTCACATAGATGGTCATTCCAATTATCGTGTGAATTTAGAAAGAATTATGTGTAATAAATAGTACTATGAAGTCCTCTTACTTGAAAACGACTTTTTGATTTAATCCTGGGAATGCCTACGTAACCGGTTGTATCTGCTTAGCACATTGCATGCAATGCCCGTCTTTCTGGCTTAATGTTTATTCAACAATCAAACTGTTTTCTTTTTCTTGTACCTTTGTGGAAGTTTTTTCAGTCTTGTGAGATTTTGTTTTTAATTATATTTATCAAAGAGGATATATTTATTGAAAAGGGTTGATAATAAGAAGAAAGCAATATACCAAATGGTTTTAGTTTATTTTTGATCAATTAGGAATGTGAGAGGCTCACTCCTAACTGAAACCTGAACTAGAAAAGCAAAGATTTAGAGAACAGAGTGATGGCCTGGATATGGGAATTCAGGATTCTACTCTTGGTTTTAGCGTTGAAACGTGCTTAATTTTATGACTCATTTATTTTATTTATAATATGAAGGTAAATCAGCATGGTGACCTCTTGGACTATCCATCTTTATATTTATTTTATTTATTATATGTTTTGTTAGATTTGTTTCAAAATTGGGAGATTCCATGTAAAATTTAACTATCACATATAACAAGAAGAGAAAGAAGGAAAAAGAGAAAGGGAGGAAGGAGAATTATGAGGAGAAGGAAGAAGAAGCAGGAAAATCATGTCTTACTGGGCTGTCACAATTAGTAAGCAGGAATTGAGAAGTGACTAACGCTTTACACAGGGTTCGTCTCCCGAGTTCCCCACAGTCCTCCCCATTCCCTCGTGTATATTGCTTTGTTCATCTTTTTAAGCCTCCTGCGTTACACGCATGCAAAATACTCATCGAACAAACCATTTAATGTAAATGATATGAACAAGAAAGAATAATCAAATAGTACTTTTCTACTCTTCTTTAGTAGAAAAGGAACATTCAGATGTATGCAAGGGCAAGGCAAGCCACAGAAGGCTTGTGAACTACTCTCCAACAGAGGTCATAGCTAGTGTCTCGCTAGGTTGTCATTGACAATGTAAAGAGAACATGTTTTTGACCACCTGTGCCTTAACTGGTCAGGATGTATTCCAAATGGGACAAGGAACACACAGATTGAAAAGTCTGCTGACACATTCAAACTTTATAAGAGGCGACTCTTAAAATCCCATCAACACTATTAGACTAAGTTTACCTCTACTGATTAGATGTCACTCTTCAATCTTGGTATAATGGGTTTCTGAAATACAGGCTTCAAACTTCTACTTGTTAAACATTTAACTTACCAATATTTTGTTTTTGTAAAACACAGTTGTTCTTCTTTTGGTTCAAGATTTCCAAATGTATTTAGTTCCTCAAAAAACAGAAAAATGATCAACCCTCTAATGAAAATTAGTTTTGTATTTAGTATATCAAGCTATGGCAGCTATAATGGACTGTCATGGTACAGTCTGAAGGAACATCTGCTATTCTTGTTGGATCTATGGAATAATATTAACTATAAATGTATCAATTTAAAAATATTAATAATAACAGTTTAATAATCCAAATAAAACACACTGTTTTAGACTTTTTAAAACAATTTCAGGTAAATGCATAAATGACAGCAAAATAAATTTTATCTGTACAGCCAGCAGTACACTAAAGGATTGAATCAGTGTTTCTTGAACTTTGAGTACAGTTTTCTCTTTTTGTTTTACTAAGTAAGTATTCCTTAAAACACTGTACATTTTGACACAGTAAGATTGTTATTCGGTGCAAAAGGTGATAGGTTATTACTCAAGCTACTTGATTTATAACATGTTTTTTAAAAATCATAAATTTGCCACATCTCAACTTTAGAGGAAAAAAAAAACCTTAGAATATCTACTCAATTTAAAATACAATTCAACAGCATTGTGGTTTCAAAATGATTTGCAATCACCTTCTCTTTCAAAGAATAGTAAATAAAACAATAAGTTAAATCTACACATTTAAAAAAGCTTCATTTATGAAACAAATTGATCTTGTCAGGGATAGAAATTGTCATGAATGTCCAGATCAGCTAAAAGTAAATCTGTCTGAAGGGGAAAAAAAAAAGTAAATAATCAGACTTTTACTTTTAAGTTGTGATATATATTGGAGGGCTATTTGCTTATGTATGAGTATCCTGTACAAGGAAATTAAAAACAAAGTGAAATTATCATGCTTGGAAATTGCCTGTGTTACACATTCACCCACTTGGATTTCAGACATACTGACTTCAGCCACTTTCTTGCTAAATCCTTTGCACTCACAATTCTGTGTACATATTCCATTTCCAGTCTTTGGCCCTGAATGGTTTGCTGAGATGCGGTTTTAGTCTTGTGCTACTGGTAGCCACCCAACTAACTCCCGAGACTGTATAATAGAGAGAAAGAAAGAAAGACCCAGGACACAGCATACCAGCTTTGAACCCGTACTGTGTCTTATGCTGTGACTTTGAAAAATGATTTTGTAGCTCTATTATTTCTCTTAGCTTGAAAAAATTCCTGAGGATATTATCCTTGGGAATTAGTTTCTTTAATTTTAAGGAATATTAAGAAGTCAAAATTTCAAATAGATCAAGTTGTTACAAGTTAGTTTTAATCTAACAGTGGTGTATAACAGGAATGCGTCGTGTTTTGAAAGGTGTACTTTCTTTAATTTACATTTAAAATGTCAGAACTAAGATTATAAACAACAGTCTCAGGCTGGGGACATGGTCCATGGTAGAGCATTTACCTAGTATATGTGAATCTGGGCTCAATTCCCAGGATGACCACCCACTTTGGAGCAGTGTTTTTAATTGATCTCATTCTATTTACACTGTTAGCTCATAATGGCAGCATTCTGGAGAATCCAGATTTTCTTGGAACTATTATGGCCTTGTAGGCTTCGTAGCTTTCAAAGAGTATCATGCTTTAGCAAGACGATAATTTTTATAATTTCCTAAGCCTTTGGATAACACCAGCCTTCAAAAATTTCCCAGGCATACACAGTAGTTTATGTTTTAATGAAGACTAGACCCATGCACAGCCAAGTGTAAGACATTGAAAATAACCCTTTCTGAAGTACATCAGAGAAATTTAAAAGGTCACATAATTTCTTATAACATTAATATTTGACATTTGAATTATTTTCCAGTTTAGCAACCCAGGTAAAGAGTACTCTGCATTCTTTGGATAAACTAAAATAACTAAAAATAGTAAAACTTTTTATGCAGTTCAATCAAGACAAGTTTCTTGGAGTGCAAAGCCAAATAAAGTACAGTAGCAGTACAAGAGAAACACGGAATTCACTTTTGGTATTTTTATTTTTATAAAATCATGATTCTCTTCTTTAGAGAATACTGAAAGAAAAAAACAGTTTTAAAAAGAGTTAATTGTTTTTGAGGAAGGAATGTCATCATCTTGATCTTTAATCAGCACCAAGTGTCAGTAGCTCACAACAAGTCAAATGTAAATTAGAGCTTCAAGGTCATTGCAAATCCCTCTCCAGAGTTCTCCTCCCTTGAGAAAAATGGTCTTTGGGTGTTGTGGTGGATTTATTGTGGTCACACCCAGTTGAATTGAGTGGGCGTGGTTCTGGGTGTAGAAGATCCATCTGAAGGTTATTGCCCACACAGCATGAAAGAGAACAGGAGCAGAAGATAGAGGCTGTCCGGGAGAAGCTCTGTTCTGGCTGGTTTTCCTGAAAGGAATTCAGCTGTTCTCATCACAGGAGGAGCTCGGGGCCTTGCTGATTTGGGGATGGCTGCTGTTCATTTTGGGGAAGCTCTGGTGGTCATCTCTGCTGTGAGCATCAATCATATCCTGGTTCCACCATAGATTTCTTCAGCCTTTTAGTGCAGACACAGATGTATATGTGACATTGTTGTGGGTGCCCAGCCCTTGATTGGATCTTTCAGGTTTCCAGTGTGTAGATAGACATTTTTGTACTCTTCCTTCATTTGGCTTGTAGGTGAAAGTTGTAACTTGTAAATGTCCTGTGTTAAATTTGCCCTTTTGCAAACCATTGACTCTAGAAAAGTAACACATGTGTCATTTCTGCGTTCCTAGATTTCAACTCTTTCTTTTACTCATTAGCATTATAAGCACCTGTAATTTAGCATTTCTGAATTTGTTTCTTTTCTATACAATGAGGTCAATAACTTCTTTCTCACTGGTTAGGATAACAATGAAAGTATTTTCTGGTGCAGAGAAGATGCCTCCCTTGTACAAGGTGTTAGTATTCTTTCATCTCTATTTTTACTGCTGAAACTTGGACATTTCAGAAACAGATAGTGAGAAACAGATAGATACTTTCAAAACTTGGAATCACTTCATCAGAGCCCCTTCCTAAATGTAGTGTAAGAAATTCCACAATCCGATCCTTAGGAAAATCACAGATGTTAGAATTATAAAATAGCAACAATTTAAAATCTCTACAAGTTGACCTAAAAGTTTACAGCAAGTGAAGAAACAGTGACTCAAGAGGACCTCCTGAATCTTGCTAAGTATAGCAATTCTATGGTTTATTTCTCCCTCTCCCCACCTCTATACTAAGTTGTGGGTTAGTATAGCCACAGCTCCACTGGGTAGGTATGGCTAAGACCACAAGGATCTTGTTCCTTCCAGCTCTCAATTAAGGGTCAGATATTTTCCTGGGAGGAGCAAGTGGCCGGAATGTCTAATCCTCCACCTCATCTCCAGGTTATAGAAGCTAAATTTTAAGTGACTGTAGCCAAACATTGGGAATTCTTTCCCACTTACTTCCTACACAGTGGGTATAGGCTCTGGCAAAGCATGGCTCCAATCACACTTGTCCCAACTTGTGGAATGCAGGTTACACACCAGAAGAGGAGGCCAAGAAAATCAGAGGCTACCATCCTTGCTTGCTGTCCTATTTGTAAACCAGGGTGCCACTTCAGTTGAAGTGAGGGGGCCACCGTCCTTGTTCTCAGCACCCGAGCAGTAACTTGGAGATGGTTCCCCAGGGGAGAGGGAAGCCGTAAGGATAGAGGAGTTTGTCTTCTTCTAAGGAGCTGACTTTATGTAGAACAGAACATGGAGAATGGCAAGCATATCATAAAGATTTCTCAACATAAGTGGTATTTTAATAAGCAATTAGGTCTAATTGCTAAACTTGTAAGAGCTCATTAACTGTAGAGAAATAAGGAGAAAGAAAGCAAGAAATTTCCTCTTCAGGTCAGAAAAAACCTCAAAGACTGACCTTAAAATTATCCCTTGTAATAGAATATTGACTGGTAACAAAAATAAATTAAATACGGAAACATGCTACCGTTGGTAGAAACCTTGAAAACATGCTAAGTGAAAGAAACCAGTCATCAAAAAGCATATATTTTATGATCCTACTAATCTAAAATGCAAAGAAGCAGAAATTTATAGGCACAGATTTTTTTAGAAGCAATTTATTGATTAGTGGTTGCTTGGGTTGGGGAGAGAGCGGCTACAATTGGTAGGTGGCTTCATCCTAGAATGAAGAAAATGCTCTAAAATTGACTATGGTGATAGTTGCACAATCAGAAACTAAAACCATTGAAATAAATAATTTAAGTGAATGAATATTTGGTGCTTCAATTATATCTCAAAATGCGGTTATATATAAAAATTTAATTATGAAAACTAATTTAAAGATAATTCTGGCATTTGCCTTTGGAAATGAATATCTAAGTTCCTTTCTAGGTAGGAAAAAGTACTGACAGGACAGCTATGTAGCATGTCCTTCAAAATGCCTTTGTAAAATACTTTAATTGCATCTTCTGCATAAATTAGGGATTTTTTTCCATAAAATACTGATTCATTCCTTCCTCCAACTCCTTAGAAGTTATAAAATGCTAGAAGTTTAAGAGAAGCAGACATTTGGCTTTTAAGAGTATACTCAAAAGTAAGTCTGTCTCCGATCATTTGGCACCTTCAGAATAAACACACAGATCCCATGAACAGTTAATATTAATCTTGCTTCACATGCGTTTCCGGAGAATAGGGCTTAAGTTTCAATGGAATGTATATACCAATACACAGAATGCCTTTTTACTCTGAAAATATGTTCTGGTTCCTAAAGTTTGTTATTATCAGGATAACTTAGTGACTTTATTTTCATAGTCCATGTTCTTCCCCCAATTTAATTTCTTTCCACAGGAGTTCGATGCTTTCAGTTTCTTAATCTTCAGACAAAAAAATACTAGAATTTTTCTTTACTGACTCATATCTGCCCTTTCATAAGAAGTAATTGTTAAAATCTACCTTCACATTTCATTATTAATCTGCCCCTTACATTGTCATTGTTGTGTTCTCATTTTGCTAGTTGTCAACTCTACAAACTATAGCCATAAATATGTGTTTCTTTGGAGCCCATTCTTCTCCCTACCATTCTCCTCATTACTCTCAGAGAAATTTCTAATAAATTCACTCTTGCAGTGTCTCATTTCTGCTCCAAAATATTTATTGGCTGCCTGTTGGCCACTGAATTCACTTCAAATTTTTGATGCTAAGTAGATTTAAATCTCCTTAACTATGACTTAATACATTCTCTTACACATTCTCTTCCCTCTCATCCTCATGTGTAAGAACACATGAATCAGGAAGGAAAGAATTTTCCCTTTTATATATATATGAACTGACATTAAGGATCCTGAATTAGATTTCTATCACTGCTGAAACAAACAGCCATGCACTTGATGGTTTAAAATAACACAAATTCCTTGGGTTGTGGTCCCTTTCCAGCAACGGCTCACCAAGTCTTACCCACATCATACCACTCTGACTCTAACTCTCATTCCTCTTTCACCCACGTTTGAAGACCCTTGTGATTACTTTTGGTACGTTTGAATAATGCAATAAGATGATATATATGTCTTAAGATCGGCTGTTTAGTAATCTTCTGACTGAATTTCTCTTTGGCATGTGAAATAATGTATTCATAGATTTCAAGGATAGACATCTGTGAAAGGCCATTATTCTCCCCGTCATAGATCTATTCAAAATAGACTTGAGAGAAGAGGAGTCCAGAACTTTGTATGGGGCTTATTAAAAACAGGTAATCTGTTTCGCTCTTTCTCATGTCCTCCTGTGCCCTGATCTCCCTTCCCAACCCCTAACATTTTCAATGCGTTTAAGGAATATTTACAGTTCTACCTGAGAAAAGATGTTTCGATTCTCTTACTCACTCCTGACAAGTCAAATGGAGAATAGCTCCAAAGGAATCAATAAAAGAGATTGGCAACTCGTTTCTTAGAAGGAATTCTTTGAATGTGTTCAACTTGATCTTTGGCCCTCTGGGTAGGCAGAGTGGGGGAGACACAGGTACAGGAAGATAATGAGATAGAATCTAGCAGTGGTCAAATGCCACCATGTGTTGAGGATGAAGTTCAGGTAGCCAACGTAGAAATTAGAAAATCGTATCACTTGACTTCCCTCTCATCCTCTGAATACGTGTGCCCCACTACAGGGCTGCTGACATTTCTGTCACTCGGAAGCACACATAGTTATCGAGGTTAGGCAGAAAAGCTACAGAAGGCAGGAGAGAGCTATCGTGTCCTGAGCTAAGTAAAGGGCATTTAGCTCTAAACACTAATACTGATCTTCCAAATGCTACAGGAAGTAGACCCACATGGGAAATCTGTCTCCAGATCTGTGACAAAGTGTAACTAGGCCCACAGCTTAGTAAATCAAAGCAGTAGTCCATGACTAGGTACTGAATGAAAATAAATTGCATTGACTATTACAGTTTATATGTAGTTATGATTATCACCAATCTTGATACCTAAGCAAATTCTCAGTGCTTTACAAAATACGCAGGATAAATTATTGTCCTCCAGAAGGAGTAGTTTGCTAATCATACCGTTAAACTGCCTAATTTTCCAATCGTCAATTGTTAAATTACCTAATACATTCTCTCAGTGGCGTTTTGTTTTCCTCCAAGAAATAAACAAACAGTAGAACTCTTTTATCTCAGCCACACTTTTATGTGGGTTATGACTGCTGTTAAATCATATTTAAGCATTTTAAAGGAAAATTGGTTCATTTATGAAAATTTTATTATCTTATGAAATCTTAATTGCAGAATAAAATCTTTGCCTGGCCGTTCTGATGCCTGTGGTGACCTTGAAGTCAATTATTTGTGTTAAGAATTAAAGAATGAGGGTTCATGATTTAGCATAAACTCAGCTTGTAATGTAATAAAAATGGGGCTATTAACTTTTATTTATGGTTAAATGTTTACTCAAGGCAAAATCTCTATAGGAAGGGATATTGCAGAGAAAAATCTCTAGGAAAAAAATGCATGCATATATGCAAATGACATTTTTCTAATTACATGGTAGTATATTCTTAATATATGAAAATTCACAAAGCACGCAAAGAACTAAAACCAATGATAAATAATTCCAACTACAAAATAATAGGTAGTTTATAATTATGATGCATATCTTTATAGATGCTTTTGCTTTCATATGTGTGTGTATGTCTGTATTTCTCTTTATAAAAATAGGAAAAAATGTGTAACATTTATTATTGTCTAACTGTTTGTATGCCCCTGAAATTCATATGTTGAAACCTTTATTGGGGTGGTGGGGCAAGCACGCTAACCACTGAGCTAAATCCCTAGCCCCATGTATGGAAATCTCAACCATCAAGTTGACCATGTACAGTATGGCCCAGGTTATGGGGACAGAACATTCATGAAGGACAATTATGCCCTTACAAAAGAAACGCAAGGATCCTTTGCTTGTTTGTTTGTTTTTTTAAATGTATGATACACAATGAAAAGGGGGTTGTCCATGAACCAATGCACCCTGACCAAACACGCCTGATCTACCAGTGTCTGCTCTTGGACCTCCCAACCTCCACAACTGTAAGCAAGAAACTTACGTGGTTGCTAGAAATGGTGCTCTGTGGTGTCCTGTTACAGCAGCCTAACCAGACAATTGTAAAACCATCTCTCTTTCACTCATTCTTTTCAAAACCAATATAATGGATAGCAATTCACAGAATCAACATACAATTTGAAAATAATGTCAAAGCCCTGATTAAATAAAAAGCTTTGCCACGTGTGAAATATTTGATATTATGAATGTTATCATAAAAATCAGTTTAAAATTTCAAGTCAACAACAGTTACCAGTTGAACTGTGCCCCTCTCCACCACCCCACCAAAAATACAGTTATCTTAACTCTAGGTAACTGGTAATGTGATCTCATTTGAAAATAAGGTCTTTGTAGACACAGTCAAGTTAAGATGAGGTCATTGGAAAGTTCTAATAGTAATCATAACAGGTATACTCATACAAGAGCAGACACAATGAGCAAAATACCTTTTGAAGATGGAGATAGAAATTAAAAATTATGTTGCCATTAATGAAGGACTTTCTGGAACTCTTAGAAGTTGGAAAGGGCAAGGGACGAAGAGGCTCCAGAGAGAACTTGGCTCTGCCAACACATTAATTTTGGACTTCAAGCCTGCAGGGATAAGACAGAATATATTTCTCTTGTTTTGTAGCATCCTATTTGTTACTGTCACTCTAGGGAAGTAATACAGCAAACTTCCAACTTGGGAATAAGATTCTTTCCTGTAGAAAATATACAGGTTTCACTCCTCTTTGCTTCAAAACAGTAATTCCCTTTGCAGACATTTTCTTCAGTTACTCTTAATATTTCTGGTCTTTTCCCATATAGTTGAAAGGTGGGTGATGGGCTTAGAGACTCAAGGATAATTCTGCTTTTTTAAGTACTAAGAGGAGAAAGCTAAAGATACTTGTTTGCATGTAGGACTTGTAATTACCTGCTATTCTCAGTATTAGAGCTGTAGCTAAAACTGTGAGTGAAAAGGAAAATTCTCATTCAACATTCTGTTAAGCATACATGTATTCATGTAAGTCAAATTTTACCCTGGGATATTTAAGCAAAGTGCAAAAATGCAAGGATAAAAGACAACTTGTAATTTTTAAACTTACACAAATTAATGGGAAAAAATCCTCAGTTTTTATTGGAGTGAAATTCTTTTAGAATACTGGTGAGTGAAGTCCTACGGCCATAGGAATCTTGGTGTACTCGCTATGATGTTGTAGTCAGAATTTTGTGTCTGGCATAAAAAGCAGTGGACCAAATACATGAACAACCCAGAAACAAATTCTCAATGTAGCCCACTGTTGACTAGCTCAATGATTTCTTCCTGATGAAGTGTCCCTGGATAATCCATTGAATGAGAATGGAACGTTCTCCTTCACCCAGACTCCTGCCGTGGCACTTCTTTTTCATATGTTCTTTGTCAACATATCTACCTTATCACACCAGTATACGCTTCTTGAATACAGGACCAGCTGCAGTACTATTGACATGTTACTGGCTGAAACAATTGCCACATTTAGTACACTTTTAAAAAGTTTAGTGGGTGTATAAACAATCAAAAGCTTTTTCTTTCTACTCAATGCTTTCCTATAAAAATTAAGAATGTTGGAAGAAATAATTTTTAGTTCACTCTAAGGCATTAAATTTGGATGCTTTAATGGCTGTTACATTTTCAAGATAGTATTATATGATGCTGCATTTGTAATTGAGTTTATAGCCTTTTATCCCCTTTATAAAAATAATATTAAAAAATGTTAATGAAATTTTTTAAGAGTCAGCTTGAAATGAACCTAATTCCCTTTTGGAATTTTTCTGACATGAATAAGGCACACATATTTCACTTTTCTTCCTTTATTATAAACATAAAATTTGGAGATGCCCTTTAATTCATATGCCTTGAACTACAAATAAAATTGTGGTAAGCACTGTCTGTAATTAATAAATTATAGGAAGTTCATCTACTATTTTTTGAGTATATTTTTAAGAGCTCAAAGTTTTCGTTATGATTTTTCAAAGCAGAACTTTGAAGATAAAAGTAATTGGGGGCATTGTTTTGTGCAATATGTTTTGGGTATTTTTGTTTGTTTTTGCTATTACTGTGTATTTTAGATGCTTACTGTATTTGCAATCCAAAGTGTCTCTTAACTTTTCCTGTTATTTTTATCGATTTGGGAAGTTAATTTTCTCTATCCGGGAAGCTCTTTTGCAAGAGGAAAAACAACTCTTATAAATTTAAGAATATCCTTATTCTTGGAGAAAACATCACTGGATTTCAGAAAAACATGAACTGTGCTGTTAGTTCTATTTTAGCTTTTAGAGACATTGTCATGAAAAGGAAGATGGTGAGCTGGGGCTCACCATCCAGTACTCTGGGAGGTTGAGGCAGTAGGATCACAAATTGTAGCCCAGGCTAGGCAACTTATAGACTAGGAAAGACCCTACTTCTAAATAAATATGCAAACAAGGGCTGAGGATACATCTTACTGTTAAGAACTGGGCTCAACACATAGGGCAAGAAAGAAGGAAGAAAGGAAGGAAGGAAGAGAGAAAAGAAGGAAGGGAGGAAGGAGGGAAGGAAGGAAGGAAGGAAGGAAGGAAGGAAGGAAGGAAGGAAGGAAGGAAGGAAAGAAAGAAAGAAAGAAAGAAAGAAAGAAAGAAAGAAAGAAAGAAAGAAAGAAAGAAAGGAAGGAAGGAAGGAAGGAAGGAAGGAAGGAAGGAAGGAAGGAGGGAAGGAGGGAGGGAGGAAGAGAAAAAACAAATGAAGATGAGGATGATGTCAATGACGACTACTATAACTAGGAGCCAGAAAGGAGAAGGCATCAAAACATAGGATCTCAAAGGATCCCAAGACTATTACATTACGTTCTTTCAAAGCATATTAAGAAGCACGAGACAAAAATATAGACAGCTGTTTTTCCAAGTTATTTTTGTTGCTCTCTTAAAATTAATAAGCTTATCATGTCCAACTACTTTGTAAATTTCAAAATAGTTTTCAAGGATAAAATATTGTTATTTTATCATCATTTTTGGTCTCGTTATGATATCTGTTTCAGTGATGAATATCCATAGCACTGATTATGCCATGTGTTTTCATATTTATGTGTGCGGGCTCCTATGACAAGAAGCCCCTTGCCCAAGGACACAGTAGGGAGAAAGGGTTATCAAAAGCCAAGCAAAAGATTTAGTTTATGATTTTCATGTCTGGGCTTCAAGTCTATGACACACAGCTCTATTGTCATGTGGCTTTGAAATGAGCTGATGCTACCATTATCCTGCTGGAAACAATCACAGAGTAAGAACTTATCTGAAATTGGAATCATTTTGGCAAAATAGGGTTCTGATTGCATAAGACTCTTGTTTCTACTGTGTCTATGTCTTTGTGAATTTCACTCTGCTGAAAGAAAGAGTTTATCTTGCCTTAAAAGATCCTTAGTAACCTGAAACATTTTAGATAACTCATTTTCTATTGTCCTATCTCCCTCCCGCAAAATTCAGAACGTTCTAGAATAAACCCTTCTCAGTGAATAGCTGGCAGGATTGTAAACCTCATCTGAGGAATTTCAGTGTATCATCCCACAGCCAGCACACCTGCATTCTCACAGAGCCTGGTAGAGTACAGTGTGTTCACAGATGACGCGCATTTACAGACCATAGAGAAGTGACAATTTTATGATTCATTGTGTTGTGGAGAGTCTCACACTGGCTAATATCATGTGTGATTATTCAAATTTTATCAAATAAAAATTCAGTCATGGTCACATTCCAACTGCTCAATGGTCATCAATAGCCATAGAAAACCTCCATCATCACAGAAAGTACCACTGGAAAATGCTGGTACAGATGTTTGCTATGAAAAATATGCCAGTATTAGCCACAACCACCCGTGGCAGCTTGTTAAACAGGCAGAATCGTAGGCTCCCCCTTCACACTAAGTTAGAATGTACATTTTACTAATGCCTTCGGTTTATACATATTAAATTTGAGAGCTTCAGGTAGTCAAATCAGCTAATTTAGTATGCTTAAGAACAGAATACCAAATTTGGCTTAAAATATTTCAATAAACTGCATTAGTTTGGTATTTCTGGGGCATGCATAGAAAAAAAAACTACTGTGTGCCTATGAGTATAGATAACTGGAATTTCATACATTTTTTCAATGTAAAATTTTGTAATTCGGAAAGGAATCACACTAGTGGCCGGCCACGAAGGAGAATGGAGAGAAGCCCACAGAGGAGAATTGATCTAAATTATAATTTGAGTTATAAAAAATATCCATTTTATGTTTTTGCATTGAATCCTGATAGTTTACAATTCATTCAATTTTTACCCTTACAGACTGCATTTTATGTAAAGATGAAGGAAAACATAAAATCCAAGCAACTTTATTTTGTTTTTTATATGAGAAGTTTTCATTTTAAAACATGCTATTTTGGGGTTTGGGATGTAGCTCCGTGGTAGAGCATATGCTTAGCGTGTGTGGGACCCTGAGTTTGATCCCCAGCACTGAAAGATCCACAAAAAAATATAAAACAATAAAAACATGCTGTCTTTCCTTTCCAGTTTTTTCCCTTTCTTGTCATTATTTCATCTTGGTTTCATTTTTATCTTCAAAATTATATTTTCCTGTGTTTGCACAAATCTATTCTAACTTACTGCAGTCTTTCCTATGAAAGAAGTTTCCTACTTTAGTCGTTTCTGATCATATACAAAAGAATACTCTGCACATCTTTACTCTTGATGAAATTGGTCTATATTCTATGTCCAAATCTCCCTTCATATCCAGGTAATTATGCACATGTATAGTTAGTGGCACATTTACCCAAAACACACGCACACAGAGACACAAACGTATGCTTACATTCATCTATTTTCCAAAATTTTTAAACAAGACTTACTGGATCTTTTATAATAATTAAGCCATAATAAAAAAACAATATGCCTCAACTTTATGATTCAAAATAGGGCATCCTTAATAGATTCCAACGAAACTCTAATTTTGATCTTATGGCAAGAAAAAAATCAAGAAAATATTATTTTTCCTTCCTCTATCTCCTATACACATCCCATAGCAAAGGAGTGAACTATTCCACAACAGTTATTTGCAACCAAATTTCTCTCCTTTTCCACATTCTGAAGGAAACTGATTTTGTAATGCCTCAGTGTTTAGAAAGACAGAAGTACTAAAGTGCCAGGATGCATCATATTGGGATTGGAAGTGAAATTGACCAGAGTGTCTAAAATGAAATTCAGAATTAAAATTTCATAATAAGATCTTGAAGAGAGGAAAAAAAATTTGGCTGCCTGAATTGCAAATAGTTCCCAAGCAACTGCCTACATAGATAACTAGCAGGAAAAGAGGCTTAATGTTTGGTTTAAATTGGATATGGAGGATTGTAAAGGATAATTTTATTTTATTTTATTTTTACATTTGGTAGTTCAGTGTGCCTATAAAACTGAACTCAATAAAGAAAATGATTTGTACAGAACCGTGGCTATTAGCACTATATGTAATATTAGAAACATATACATATATAATGAGAACTATATAACATTAATAATATATTAGCAATGTATGTTATCTATCTATCCACATCTTTGTGCCAATATACAATTCTAGAAATAATATATGGTTTGTATAAGTTGCTGTGACAAAATGTCACAGGCTGGGAATCTTATAAACAATAAAAATTCATTCTCACAGTTTTAATGACTAAGAAGTCCAAGATGAAGACACTGGCAGATTCACTGTTTAATGAGGGCTTGGTCTGTGTTCCGAGGTGGCTCCTTCTAGTCGTGTTCTCACATGGTGGAAAGGACCAGAGGTCTCGCTCAGTGTCTTTTATAAGAATACTAAGCCCATTTATAAAGACTCCATCTTCACAACCTAATCATCTCCCAAAGACTTCATCTACTCATATGCTGACATTGGGGGTTAGGATTTCACCTTGTGAATTTTTGGGGAACAAAACCAGTTAGTCCGTTGCAGTACGTACCTAAGAAGTGAAATCATTTCATTATAGTCTATATATTACCAAGCTATTAATTAGGCTAGGCTTAATCATCCAAGAATTTAAGTTGATTTTATTACAATTAACTATCAAGTTTTGAAGCTTCTTAATTATATCATTTAAAGTGATATAATTAATTGTATCAAAAATTAATTATGTCATCTTACTTAGTCAACACTGGTTAACAGCATTTGGTCCTTGATCTATAAAGATTATGAATTACTTTCATGACTATTTTCTGTAATTTCCAAGTTATTTTTCCATCAAATGTATATAGTATTTGTAATAGGACAATAAACTATTTCTAGGGAACAACATTCTTGGTTTCTTCTTAAAGATTTTCTCTACACTCTAGATTTTTTTTAACTTTACATTTCTTTTATAATATTAAAACCAATTAAAGTAGAATTCCAATTTACCATTGCTGTTATTTCTAGAATTATATTTTAAAATATTTTCATGTTCAAATTCCATGTTCTGGAAATTTCTGTGGATATAGCTACCTTGGATCAACCCTTGAGACAGTTGGATTTTCCAGCTGAAGAGTCATCTAAAGCAGCAATGTCCAAATCCCCATCATAGTAATACTCTTTCCTGGCTGCTGCCAGCTCTCAATTTGCCACTGCTACCCTGCTTTGACCCACTGAATAAAGTAACCAGGTAGACATTTGAGGCAAAAACTGCTGGTTGTTTAACTTATTGGGTCTCCTGGAATTAATTAGGAGGGCTAAATGTTCATTTAAATTAATCTGAAGTCTACCAGGACACTTTTACATTTATAATAAGATCGCCCAATGGTAGAAAACAGGCTGTTTGATAAATCAGAATAACTGACTGTGCTTAAGAAATGTTTCTCCCAAAAGTACAAAATTTACATAAAATTGAGGCTCAGTTAGTCACACTCCGTGTGAGTCACCATTTCCTTCCCCCTGCTCTCCTAGATGCTACACAGAGAGCCATGAAAAGCTATTCTGTTACTCTTCTCCCACAGGACCCAGAATCTCCGGTGCCCTGTTTGGATGTCCTGAGGATCAGCGGGGCTTGTGGGTTGAAGGCAAAGGGCAGAAGGAAGCCCTTGTGATTCTTTGGCTTTGTCCAAAAACCTGAAATATTCTCCATGCCCCAGGCATTCCATTGCTGCCCTCCTGCCTACTTTCTCCTACACAGCATTAACAATAACTTCACTATTAGAAACTTTCAAATTAGTTAAGATTCCTTTGCCTGAATATGCTACTACACCACATAGAGGAGTAAACAAAAGCAAGCTAACTCTTCAACACACCACTTTTCTCTTATACATGAAGTCTCAACAAAATGAAATGTGTAGGCTTAGAAAAGCGCTCACTGAGTGATTCTGTGAAAAGATATCCACTCCTTCCCAAACAGCAGAGCACACTGCTGGGAAGCTCTTTCTGCCCTGTTTTTTGACTTCACAGAAGCATTTACTTTTAAGAAGATTTGCTCTAAATCTGAAAGTACAGATTCCCAAGGATAGGGGCGGGAGATTACACAAAATTGACAGCAATTAACATGGCATGAACTATACTGACCTTTACAAATAATTTCATGTTTATACTTATCCTTCATAATTATGTTGCATTTTGCAAAAAAAGGAATGCTGAAAGACAGGTTAATATTCAAGCTGGAGGTACAATGACTTAAATAGATCTAAGGTTTCTAGGTGCTTGGTTCTAAACATAGTATATGTAAGTGGTAGAAAGCTTATTATTTTGTTTGAACAAAAATAACACACAGAGATTTATTTTTTAGATTTCTTGTTGAGTGTAGAAATATTTGTATTTTGCTCCTTAAGTTTAAAACTTTTCTAAGTCATCTGAATTCTAATAATAAAAATTATAAGTGATATCTCTGACCTGCCAATGTTTAGAGCAGCCATCACCTCTTCATTTCTGGAGCATCTACAGACTTCAGCCCTCGAAGCCCAGGTAGGGAGGTGGTAAGGCTCTCAAAGAGTTTCTCCCTCTTAAACAGGGAAAACATCACCAGCCTTATAGGATTATTTTATCTATCTTTTATTAGTATATACTGGGCATTGTTATATGACATTTATAAATTTCAATTCAGGCATCCTCATAATAACTATGTGTTCGATGCTATTATTGTATCA